>QEPC01014995.1:180150-193026 GCA_003113815.1 Sphenodon punctatus | reverse complement strand
CAGCAGCGGAGGCAGCAGCGGCGGCGGTGATCCCAGCGGCGGCGGTGGAGGCAGCAGCGGCGATCCCAGAGGCAGCGGCGATCCCAGCAACGGAGGCGGCGGCGGCGATCCCAGCAGCGGAGGCGGAGGCAGCAGCTGGTCCTTGATTGGCTGGTCCTTGGCTGTCCTTGATTGGCTGGTCCTTGAGCTCACTGCCAAGGAAGGGAAATCCCGCGGGGATTTCCCCAGTTTCTGCGAGAATCCTGCCTAGGGCAGGATTCTGCGCACATTCCGCGAATCGCGGGAGCGCGGAAGACTCGGGGCCCTGCCTATGATGATAGGGGCCTGACTTCCAATTGCGCCTGCGCATGGGAGGGCCCACACACTATCCTGATGGGCATTTTTGCTCCTCGCAGAGCCTCCCAGTGTGAGTCAGGGCTGTCTGTTGCTGCCTCTGTCCTCCCTCTCATTCACCTTTTCCCCCCTCCCACTGACACAGGTGGAGGAGGGGGCTGTGCTGCACCTGCAGGCGGTGGAGGGACAGCAGCAGCAGCCAGGACAGGCACCCCTGGAGATGGGAAGCGGACCGGGGGATGAGGTACCCCGGAAATGGGTAAGGGGACCGAAGGGGGGAGACCCGGCAGCACAGGGGCACCAAGGGGGGCGGGCAGGGCAGCAGGAGGGGGGCAGGGGTGGGGCCACGGGACAGGTGCAAAACACCTAACCCCCCCTTTGACCCACAGACATGGAATCGGCCCTGGGAGCCCGAGCCCCTGGAGGAGATGGGTGCTGGCCAGGCGGCGGCAGAGGAGGAGGACCCTGAGGGCCCACGTGGGAGAAGGCCCTACCATCGAAGGGGGCAATGGGAGCACAGGGAAATGCAGGACTTTATCTCTATTTGGGGGACCCTGGAGCATCAACTGGAGCTCGCTGTTGATCAGCGCAATGAACACATCTTCCAGGAGATCGTGTAGGACATGGAGGTGGCGGGCCATCATAGGACCGCGGCCCAGTTCCGCTGAAAGGTGAAGGAACTAAAGAGGGGGTACAAGGCCATCTGGGACAACAACCAGTGGTCCGGACACGGTGCCCGGACCTCCCCCTACTACGACGCCCTGGGCCGCATACTCCATATGAAGGACTCCATCATCGCCACGTGCCTTGTGGGGAATGCAGTGGTCCAGGGCAGGGAATGTGCTGAAGTACCCCCTCGCCGCCCACAGGGAGGACACCAGCTCCAGGGCCCCCACGCCCTGGAAGAACACCCAGGCACCTTGGGGACCTGCAGGCCCCCCACAAGCCCCAGCCCCCAACCCCTGTCCACACCGGGAGACTCTGAGGCTGGCACACTGGTCACCCTCAGCCAGTGGACACAGGGGGACCCCAGAAACACTGAAGGACTGGCCTCAGAGGGCTCTGAGATGGACATCGAGGGTAAGCATGTGGGTGGGAGGGGGCCGGACTGGGGGGGGAAGGGTTGAGGGGGGAGACACACTGGGCACAGCCCCCCAATCCACCCCCGGACACCCCAGCACATGGGAAGGGGACCCCGTGGGCCACTGGGGACAAGGGCAGCCCACCCCATACAACCTCTCCCATATCCCCACAGGGCACAGCACACCCCTGCCCCTACGACGGATGGGTGATGAGGACACCAGCAAGCAGCCCTGGGAGCAGCCTGTGATCCCAGGTGAGGCACACTTCCAAGGGGGGTGGGGGAAGGGCACCAGGGGAGGGCACCGGCCACCAATCCGAGGGGGGTGGGGGCCTGGACTCCTCAGCCATGCCACGGGACAGGGGGCGACTGGTCTGGGTGCCTAACCAGCACCTATTTTGTACCCAATAGGGCAACCCGAGGGGCCCCATCAAGCTGTGACCATGCCCCCAGCACAATGGATGAGAGACCACTGGGCATGGGTATGGCGCTGGAAGGGAGGAGCAGGTGGAGGACATTGTCCACTCAATCACGAGCAGGGAGAGCAGATGATTGTGGCCATTGACCGGATGAAGGCGGCCATGGAACGCTCCCGGCAACAGGGGGAGGCGTGGGGCTGGAGGCTCCAGGCGGAGGTGCGGCTGGAGCGGAGGTGGGAGCACCGGGAACACAGCAGGCAGGTAGAGGTGTTTGGGTGGCTGGAGCAGGCCAGTGACAAAATGGTGCGGGAGCATTCAGCAAAGATGGACTGCTTGCACAACATTGAAACCTCCCTGCTCCTGCATGCTGGCACCATGAGTGCATGTGTGATGGCAGCTGCCCTGATGGGCACCCTGCCTACCCAGGGACTGATGCTGGGCCCCTTGGCACCCCCACTGCCGCCCCCACTGCCCCAGACACCGGTCTGCCCACTCGGCCCGCACATATGCCTACCAGTCCCTGTAGGCCTTCGGAGGGAGAAGCCGCCTGGGGGGGGTCCAACTGTCCCCGGGCCCGCCTGCCCGCCCTACCACTATGCCCTGCCCCTCAGGACACTGAGGCCTCTCAGGACACTGTTGGGGACATGGACAGTGGGAGGGAGGGGAGCTCCCAGAGCTCCACAGCGACCACAGGGAAGCCGAGGGGGAGGTCCCAGAGATGTGGGGGGAGGGGGGAGACAGGGATCAGAGAGGTCTGAGGGGGGAGCACAGTATTGGGAGATGGGTGTTGGTGGTGTTGGTGGTGGGGACACATGTAACTGTGTTGTGAAATTAAGGTTTGGGAACAACAATTGCCTCCCCAGGTCGGTTCCTGGGCCCGGGGCTGTGGGCAGATGGGTGGCCATACAGGGGTGCGCCCAAGGCACTGGCAGGTGCCCCAGGGTGGTGGAGAAGGGGGTGTGTGCCTCATGCCTTGGCCTCCTGGCTGATCTGCCTGGCCAGGGCAGCACGGATGTGCTTGGCATATTGGTACTCCCGCAGGTTCTCTACACAGGGGCACAAGGCTGGGAAGGTGCCGGGGCACGGGGTATTCGAGGGTAGCCCCATCGGTCTCTTCCACGTTGTGCAGCACACAGCAGGCCCCGATTACCAGGGCAGAGGTCTCCACCGTGTAGTCCAGGTGACCCATGAGGCTCCTCCAGCGCTGCTTGAGGGTCCCAAAGGCCCTCTCAACCACTGTCCTGCTATCACACAGGCAGGTATTGTAGAGAGCCTCCACAGGGGTCCGGGCGACCGGGTATGCCTTCATCAGCCACCAGGTGAGGGGATAGGCCGGATCCCCCAGGATGCAGGGGGGCATCAGCACCCCCTCGATCTGGGTCATGCCCATGTCTGTGAAGTCCCCACGGTACATCCGGGCATAGAAGGGGGAGATGGTCATGATCCAGGCATCGTGGCTGCTCCCAGAGTTGTCCGTGAAGATGTTGATGAAATGCCCCCGGTGGTCCACCACAGCCTGCAGTTTCAAGGAGTGGTATCCATACTTGTTATCATATTTCATGGCCTCCCCAGTGGAGGGGCAGAGGATCTCTATGAGGGTGCCGTCCATGGCACCCATGCAGTTGGGGAAGCCTCCAGCCGCAAAGTCGGCCATCACGGCCACCTGGTTCACCAGCTGTATCGCTGGGTCCAGGAGCACTCCCTTTACAGATGTCCCGCAGGATCCCGGTGCTGGTGCTCACCCTGACACATAAGTGCTGCGACACGGACCGGCAGGAGTTAGGAGTTGCTAGTGCCCAGACCCCGATGGCCACCCGCTGCACCATGGGGATGGGGGTCCACATGGGGGTGTAATGCCACTCCAGCCACGGCATTAACAGCTCCACGAGCCACAGTAGAGTGCGCCTGTCCATCTGAAAGTGCACCCTCCAGGTGGCCTCATCCCACTGAGTCAGTGCGTGGGATCACCACCCCTGTTCCTGCTCTGTGACCCATACTCTCTGGTCTTTGGGCATAGCGAGCAGGGCTGCATACCCCATTACCTCCCTCCACCATTGGAGGCACCCTGTTGCCTTGTGGAGCCATTGACCCTATCCCGGCCACAGAGGAGGACCTGCCAGACTGCCCCAGACAACCACAGGGCCCTGAGCTGAGCCAGGAAGAGCCTGCGGGTGTGGTGGGCTCTCTGGGCCCTAGCAGCACTCCAGGAATTGGTAACCCGCAGGCGACTGCCCAGGTGCACCTCTGAGGTCTGTATGCGCAAGAGATCAGTGTGCATGTGGTACCACTCTGTGCAGAAGGCTAGGTGCATCCCATGGGCACCCAACCGGCCTAGCTCCATGGCGCACGTTGCCTCAGGTGGGGGCCAGCTGGCCCAGTTATAGGCCGGGGCACCCCGGGGTCCCCCGGGTTAGTTATGGGCAGTTACCCTTCCGAATGCCCGGCCAGGTTCCTGCAGGGCGGCCATGCCGGGGAGCTGGGAGTGGTCCATGGAGCGCACCTGCTGTCCCTGAATGAGGCCTGGTGCACAGTCCATCCTGCGCCCAGGTGCATGCCGGCTGCAGCTGCATTCCTGCTGTCATCAACCTCCCACCTCTCAGGGTTGCCAGTGTAAGGATGCACCCCCCTGCTAGGGGCCAACTGCCTGACCCAGGCCTAGAGGCCCCTCCACTCCCGGACCCACCTGCGTCTTCCACGAGACCCGGCCAGTGCGGGGAAACCCCAGGGGGTGAAACCACGCCGGTGGCAAAAGCTCCACCCCCTGCAAAGCCCAAAGATAGCATAACGCTCCCAGAGGCCCCTGCCACGGCAGGGGAAACAGGAAACCACCGCACGCAAGCCGCAGGAGCCACGCCCCCTCCCGTGCGCCGCTCTGCATGATTGCGGCAATGCCTGGGGCAGTGAGGATAAAAAGGCACAACTGCAGAGTCGCATCGCTGGTGATCGGAGCCTTGTGCCCGTGAGACTGCCCCCCCCTTTTCTCCTTGTTCCTTCCTGGCTATGGTGTGACTTTTGTGAGTAAGCAAACCTTAGAGGCTGCTTGGAGAGTGCAAGGTGAGTGCTTGGGTGGAGTGAGTGGCGAGGGTGTCAGAGTTGGGTGTGAGAGTGCGGAGGGTGTGTGTGGACCTGGGGCTGCTGGGGGGCACCCCCTGGGCCTCTGTCCCTGGCGTGCAAGACCTGTCCATCCCTATCCCCCCGCTGGGCTGCGCACGGGCCCCTTCCCCTCACAAGTGCACTCCCCAACCCCCGCCCTACTCCCTGTGTGCATGGAAACCTCACCCAGGCAGCAAACAAGGTGTACGCTCACCGAAGCCTGATGATGAGACAGGCTGGGGACTTATCTTCCCGATAGCCCTATTCCACCCTGAGGGCACATTTTTCCAGGTACAGCCTTGCTGCCTCCCCCCTAAAATCCTTGGTGTGTGTGTGTTCCCTTCCCCCACCCCTTGGGGTTCCAGGCTCTCCCGCTTGGATCCTCACAGCCAGCCTGTTGTCCTCGCTGCCCTGATTACTGTGTATGCTGTCCTGTCTTTGTGCTCTGTTCCAGAAGCTGTGCTGGGTCCGCACCCCATGCCTCGCTCGCTTGCCATGCCATGTTGCAGCCGGTGGCCTTATCGGCTGGCATTGAGGTCCCCCTGCATCCCCTCCTGTCCCTCCAGGGATTGTGGGACCCCACCCCCCGTCCTCGCAATTAGTCTCCATTGTTTCCTTGATCATGGCTGGCTGTGCTTCCACCGGGCTCCCGGATCCCAGCGCCCATGGAGCCCCCCATCGCTGGACCTTCCGCGAGACCATGGCCCTGTGTGACCTGTGGCATTTCCCAGCCGTGCAATTGCTCCTGAGCTGCCCGGACAGCCTGCCCAGTGCCTATGTGAGTGTGAGCTTGGGACTGTGCTACTTTGGCTATGAGGCGAATGCCCATGATTGCCGGCTGCATGCAGAGACCCTGTGCCTGATTCCCTTTCCTGATGGGTGCTCGCATGTGGGGTGGTCAGCGGCGGAGACCATGTCTGCTCTGTCTGTGTGCAGCCTGGCCATCTACACGGCCTGTCTGAATGAGGGGGGCCCTGTCCTGACTGTGTCCTACTTTGGCTGTGTTCATGGGGCCTGTGGGTACCAGCGATCGCGTGGGGTGGTGTATCAGTAGTAGTAAATATTTATTGTTTGACCATCGGTCTTCAACAACATATGACAAACAGGCCAAATAGCCAAAAGTACAACATACAAATTCAAAATTTACATGTAGAAAACCAGCTACTCAATAAGAACAAAATAGATAAAAATAAGTAAATAGATATGAGTCCTCATAGGGGCCAAATTTATCTTTCCCTAGGTTAAAATCACCTCATATACCTATAGGCTCACTCCCCATACTCTATGAAAATTGGGTAGGGTAGGGCCCGCCCTACCCTCCCGGAGATTATAGCGGCCGTGCATATCCCCTTCGGCTAGAGAACCGCAAACCTAATCAATCTAAGGGCTTTACTCAACTACCCTTAGCCCTCACTAACTCTACTCAGAGGGCCAATCCAAAATTTGGGTTGCACACTAGGCCCTTAATTAGGTCCTTAATCGTATCAAAGGGATCCCACCCCCATAAGTCTAAGTCAAGTCAAATCAAAGTTAAGGCCCCAGGCCAATGGCCTTTTTACCTTTCCGATCTCATACCAGGGAATTTACCAAGACATGTTGACTCTCCAGGGGAATTTCTCCCCAGTTGGTGTCCCTCCAGGAACCTCCTCCTAGCTTGGAGGGTTTTCCAACAGAAATTTGCCACCGCCCGTGAGGTTTCGGAGTCGTACAGGGCAAGTAGCTTCCTCAATACACAACAATCCGTGGTTGATCCCCTCAACATCCCACTGTCATCCAGATATTTAACTCTAAGGCCAGTTAACATGGGGCAGACAAGTAGAATATGCGCTGGAGAATCTACCAACCTCCGGTCACAAAATGTACAGAACCATTGCTCGAACGGCACCCTCCTGTACCGACCTTCCAGAAGGGCTGAGGGAAAACCATTACACCTCATTTTAGCATAGGCAGACCTTCTGCCAAAATCTTGCCATTCAAACTGATAGTTCTGCCGCCCCTCCAGTGGGCTAAATGGGATGAAATCAGGGGCAACCTTCTGTTCCCTGAGTAGCACTCTCTCCATCTGTAGTGTTTGGTCTGCGATTTGCCTTTTAATGAGACTTCTGGCTGCTCTAAAGCCAAGCGGCTTCAGAAACTGGGGTGAAAAACCCAATTTGTAAGCCTCTTGCTCTGCCACCTTCAGGGTGGTGTATCACCAGCTGTTGAAGCTCTGTCATTTTCTGTGACCCCCGGCTGCTGACTATGGCTTGTCCGAGCCCACCGAGGTGGAGCTGGTGGCACTGTCCAGTGTGTGGTGCCATTCCGATGTGCATTTGGGGCTCACACCGTGCAGGATCCCTTCGAGGCTTACTACCTGGTCACCCACCACATGTCTGTGCTGGGCTACCATCAGAGCATGTTTCAGTGGCCCCACTTAGTGCACCTGGTGGGCCACCCAGCCCCTGGCCCCTTCATTGCCCCCTGCAGCTTCCTGTGAGGCCCCCTGTGCCTTCAGTGCCCCAGTTAGTGGCCCTGCAGAGAGCTCCCGACTTCTCCCTGCTGCCGCAGGCCAGTGCCTGCTTCCTCCATAATGTCCCGACCTTGCAACTGTGTTGTCTGTTTCCTGGGGTTTCTCTGCCCCTGCCTGTGACTCTGAGCCCCCTCCTGGTCACCTCTGCATCCAGTGTTTCCCTCTGTGGCTGCCTGTGGCTGTGTCCTGCTCTCTGTGCATCCGCTCGGCTCCCCAGGTTGCTGCGGGTCTTCCTCATTCGCCGTGTCTCCCTCCTGTGTGTGTGCCCCCCCCCTCGGTGAGTGCCTCTGTGACCGCAGGGTTCTAGGGCATCTGGACTTTGCCTCCTGGCATCCGCCCAGGGGTGGGTGTGTTCCGGCTCTCCTGCACCCCCTCCATGGCACCCTCGCTGGCACTTGAGGTGCCTGTCTGACCCTGGGCCATTCCCGGGCTGCTTCCTGTTCCGTGTGGCCTTCCCCTGTGCCTGTGGCTCTGCCTTTCATGGCCCCCCTGTTCCAGGACTGCCTGTGTAGCTGTAGGGGTGCCCGTGTGGACTGTGCTGTTGTGGGGGTTCTGGGTGCCATTTCCCATGTCCTTCCCTGCCCCTGAACCACCCCTTCCCCCCTGTGCCCATTGTGCTGTGTGTGTTGTCTGTCCAGCTGTGTCCCCCCTTCCATTCCTTTCCCATGCAGGTGTGATTCCACCCGGGCGTGTGTGTGTGCTGTGTTTCACTATGCCTTCATTGTCTCTATGCCTGCTGTGTGTGCTGCCCCAGCGGCTGTTCTCCCCCTTCCCCCTCCCTTCCCGTTCCCCTTGTGTGGGCATTCCCTGTAGGCGCTTTTGGCTTCCTTTGCCCTCAGTCAGCCATGTCTTTGTCCCGCCCCTCCCTGGTGCCTTGTGGGTGTTTTGACCATGGCCGGGAATCAGTATCATGTCTGTTGCGCTGCCCTGGCCCGTGGAATGACGTCCCGATTCCCTGCCATGGTCCCGATCCCGTCACATCGGTTCGGGGCCTTCCTGGACCACAGGGGGTGGTTGATTGGTTCACCACTGCAGGGAATCCACTGTGGTGAATCATGACCCCATAATGTCTGAAATCACCCCCAGATGTAGCTGCAGATCCAGGAGCACTCCCAGGCTCCTTACCTGAGATGCCAAACCCCATCAATAACAGGTAATAGCCCCCCATTCAGGGACCCAGATGCACCAAGGAGCATCACCTCCGTCTTATTGAGATTCAGCTTCAATTGGCTTGAGCTCATCCAGTCCACTACAGCTGTCAGGCACCAGGAAAACACTGAGACTGCAGGATCTGGGTCTGATGAAAACCACAGGTAGTGTGTGTCCTCCGTGTACTGATGACAACATACTCCCCATCCTTGCACGACCTCTCCCAGCGGCTGCATGTAGACATTGAACAAGAGGGCATTGACATACATATATATATTTAGAATCCTTTTGAATTGCTAAATGACATAGTGGAGGAACAAATCTATTGTACTTGGTGCCTTTGTGAATAACAGTGCTTGTCTATAGTACAGCAACAATAGCAACTAATTTAATTTCATGATAAATGTTTAAATTGAAAACGTGAAACAGAAAGCCCTCTTTGTGTGTGAGCAGTGTTGAACAAATGAATTATTTCTCCAGAGTAGGAAGTAGAGAGAGATGAGAATTTGTCGCTTGCTGTCAGATGTCGGCATGTCAACAATCAGGCATAATTTACAAACCCATTGCTTCTCATGCTGTGTTTTCTGACTGCTCCCAAAGTTGCTATCAACTAGATTGGACAGAACAATGACTTCAGAGAAGACTGCACTAAGCTATTCCCTATCTTGACTATGACACATTATTAATGGCTTTGCAAATTTCTCACGAATTCGGATTAGCTACCCTAATAAATCAGGCACATGACGGTCTCTCTGTTGATCTAAATATAAACATCAAACCTTCAGGTTTTTTTTTTTAATGCAAGAATGGTAACGTTTCATTCTATTCTTTGTATTTTTGATCTTGGAATGTTTTTGCTGTACCCCACCCATCGCCCTCGAGGCATCAAAAATAAAAATGTGTGACTTCAATATTTCACTGTATTGCCTCATTCCAGTGATTCTGCAGCCATTCCATATAAAACACCACCTTACTGCTGTATATTAAATTACACATGAGAGATCCCAAATAAGACCAGGGATTTGCTGCAGTTTTCAGTATGCGTTATTGGCTTTTTTTAAAAAAAAAGCTTTGTACTGAGTTTGTTCTAGGTACAGCTACCAATGAGAGGGGTTTTATGTTCCTATAGAGAAGACCCATCTCAAATAATACTAGAACGAGGGGTCATTCTGATCAAAATTGGAACCAGGTGAAATTTCTCTTTCAGCCCTACTCTACGAAATTAAGGATGCAACTTCTGTCTGCTGGAAACTGGAAATGAATAGCAGGGAATGGATCATTCCATTATGGCCCGTTGAGTATTTCTCTTAAGTGACCAAGAGCAGCCACTGTTGGAGGCAGGATGGTGGGTTTGATGGACCATTGGTCTGACTCAGTATGGCACTTCTTATGTTTTTGAATGTGGGACAGAAGATAGGGTGGCTCTATGTGTTAAAGACAGCATTGAGTCAAGTAGGATTAAAATTTTACAGGAAGTGAGCTTTACTCCGGAATCTCTCTGTATAGAGATTCCATGAGTAATGAGGAATTGTACAGCAGTGGGGCTGTACTATCATCCCTCTGACCAGGACATTGTGAGACTGACTATGGAATGCTGGTGAATATTAGACAGTCTACTAAAATCGGAAACATAATCATAGATTTCAATTATCCTAATATTGACTGGGTAGATGTATCCTCTGGGCAGGATATGGATGTAAAGCTTCTAGGTGCCATAAATGACTGCTTCTTTGCACAGCTTGTCGTGGGTCTGATGGGAGGAGGAGCTACTTTGGATCTAGTCCTAAGTGGAGTGCAGGACCTGGTGCAAGGGGTAATGGTGTCAAAGCTGCTTGGCAATAGTGATCACAATATAATATCAAATTTGACAATTACTGGAGGGAGAACGGTGAACAAAACTACTGTAGTAGCATTTAACTTTAAAAAGGCAGACTATGCTGAAATGAAGAAACTAGTTAGAAGGAAACTAAAAGGAGAAGTTGCTAGGATTAAATGTCTGCAAGAGGAATTGGAGACTATTTAAAAACATCATCTTGGAAGCAAGATTAAATGCATTCAACTAGTAAAAAAGGTAACAAGAGGCCCAGTGTCTGCTTGTATGGCTAAATGGCGAGGTGAAGGAGGCTGTTAGAGCCCAAAAGATGTCTGTTAAAAATGGAAAGCTAGTCCTACTGAGGACAATGGGAAAGAGCATATGCAGTGGTAAATTAGATGTAAAACATTAATGGGGGTTATGCCATGGCCCCCTGGTGAGGGGTGGTGTGTGCAGGAGGAGGGATAGGGTTGTGTGGAATGGGGTGGAGGGGTTAGAGAGACGGTTAGTGGGTGGGGCTGGATTTTTAAAATTATGTTTACATTACATTTTTTGTGTTTTTATAATGACAATGTTAATATCCTTCCTTACAATATTGTAATTCTGTTTGCAATCTTTTTGAAAGCTACTCGGAGCCCTTTTGGAGAAGGTTGGGATATAAATAAAAATAATAAATAATAGTAAGGCAGGCCAAGAGAGAATTTGGAGAGACTTGCTAAAGAGGCATAAAACTTTTTGAAGTACATCAGAAGCAAGAAGCCAGCTAGAGTCAGTTGGGCCATTAGGTGACCAGAGGATAAAAGGGGCGCTCAGGGAGGATAAGGCAATTGCAGAGAATCTGAATGATTTCTTTGCTTCAATCATCACTGCAGAGAACATTGGGGAGATACCCACGCCAGATCTGTTCTTTGTAGGTGATAAAACAGAAGAGTTATCATAATTCAATGTGACTTTCGAAGAGGTTCTAGAGCAAATTGACAAACTAAATAACAACAAATCACCAGGACCAGATGGTATTCATTCACCCCAGAGTTCTGAAGGAACTCAAACATGAAATTTCAGATCTACTACTGGTAATCTGCAACCTCTCGCTAAAATCTGCTGCCATACCTGAGGACTAGAGGCTAGGAAATGTAATACCAATATTTAAACAGGGCTCCAGAGGCAATTCTGGGAACTACAGACTGGTGAGCTTGATGTTGGTCCTGGGCAAAATGGTAGAAATTATTATTAAGAACAGAATTACTGGGCATATTGATAAACATGGCTTGTTGGGGAAGAATCAACATGGAATTAGCAAAGGGAAATTGTGCCTCACTATGGCCCTTTTAAAATGGACACCGCTGTGGGCCATGGTGGGTGGAGGTGGGTGGAAATGGGTGGGGACATCTCGTGTGAAAACAGCTTAATTTATTGGAATTTTTTGAGGGTGTAAATAAGCATGTGGATAAGGAGGAGCCAGTCAATATAGTTTATCTGGATTTTTGGAAAAGTGTTTCTAATGGGACAGTGAAGACTCCTCAGTAGTTATGTGCAAATCCTGAAGTGGTTAATTTTCAGTAAACCCATACTGGAGTTAATGCAGTTAAAAAATCTCTCATAATTATATAGCACCAGCTATGTGCCTGGTGCTGAACAAACACAATTAGAGGTGGGTCCTTACAATATAGGACAGACAAGGGAGGAACTGAGATGCATCCAATCCCATTTCACAAGTGGGGAACTGTGGCTGACAGACACTGACTTCATAGTATAGTAAATGCTTAGTTAAAACAGGATTTGAACTCTGGTCTCCCAGATCTAAATTCAGTACCCTATCCGCATGTCTACACTGGCCCTAGTCCCCTGCTGTTTCCAATATCCTACTTTGTCTTCTGTCTCTTCGCATTATTCTTGAGCGCAATAGTCCCTGCCCTGGAGAGCTTTCAGTTTGAAAAGACATGGATAAAGGATTATCCAAGAGTTAGGGCACAAGATTGGGGTTTGGTTCTCTGCTGTACCAGAGGCTTTGTTTTTGAGTTTGACCAAGTCACCTAGTCTCGCTGTGACTCAATCTACCTTGGCTGCCTATGCTAAGTAAAATTCCTCCACATATCACCATTGCAAAGATGCTACAGCCAAAATTAATTCTGTTTTTGAAATAATGGGGAAAAACTGAAAAATTTATTTCCAACTATAACTTTTTTGTTTCTTATTACATTCTTATAGGACCTGGAAAGATTGTATGCCCAACAGAGGGCAATAGATCACCAAATTTTGAAAGGATTGGATAAAAGGAAGCAATTGCTCCCCAATTAGGGGTGGGCGTGCCGGTAAATCTGGTATCGGATAATGCCGGTACTGGGCGTACCGGCATTATCGGATTCAACCCGGTAAATCCGGTCCCATTACCGGATTCCGGGTACCGGATTTTTTTACATTGCAGCCATTTAAATGAATGGCTGCAATGTAAGTCCCACCAAAAAAGTAAAAAAAAAAA
>QEPC01014995.1:154268-164311 GCA_003113815.1 Sphenodon punctatus | reverse complement strand
CCTCACTTGATCAGGGAGCTAAGGGTGCCTGCCCCAATTCCCTTCTCCCCCAAGCCCAGAGCATCCCTGACCAACATGTGAAGGGTGTGTGTGGTGCAAGGAATGCTGGTGAAGCCCCCTTCGTGGACTGCCCTCAATATGTTGTCCACGTTGTCCGCATTTCACACTATATCTCTCTCTATAATTAAGCTAACTCCTACATCTATCTATCTATCTATCTATCTATCTATCTATCTATCTATCTATCTATCTAGGGATGGGGAGGGGGGCACAGACAGCTCACAACAAAGATCACAGGGAGGGGTACAAAACTGAAATGAAAGCTAAATCAATCTAATCTTACTCTAAATAAATCCAAAAACAGGGAAAGGGAATCAGGGATGGAATATATAAAGGGAAGAGGGAAGAATTCAATGGAGGGTAGGGAGAAAGCACACAGGGAGGGGTAAAAAATAAAAATAACAGATAAATCTATCTAATCTAAATAAATGAAACTACGGAGGTAAATATGTGGGAATGAGTGAAATAGGTGGAGGATGGCGATGTTCCGAGTGGCGTGGGGGCCGTCCATGACTTCTGCCTGAAGCAAGGCCCATCCATACCCTGCTTCGGGACCCCTTCTGCAACTGCCAAATGCTAGGGATTGATGAACGTGGTTCGGAGGTTTGGAGTTCGGCCCGAACTTGGCCTGTTTGGATGACCAAACTGAACTTCCGAACCGAACGCTCAAACTTCCGAACAGTTCGGAAAAGTTCGGATAAGTTCAGATGAGTTTTTGGGAAGGAAAAATGTGAGTTTGGGTGGAAAAACGAGACTGGAAGGGGGAGGCAGCTGAGGAGCAGACTTCCTGGCACCAGGGGTGGACACCAGGGGTGGTTTTAGGGTAAAAAATACAGATACCAAAAAAATTTCGGTTTCGGTACCAATAGCACTTTTTTGAATGTTCGACTGAGTTCGAACGAACCAAACTCCACTGAGATGAACCCGAACTCGGGTTTTGAACCGAACATCCGAATATCCAAACGGCATTCTCTTCACCCATCCCTACCAAACGCTGCTTCCGAGTCCTGCCACCAGCGTGCCGCCACTGCCAGGTAAGCGTGCTGCGCGTTCCTGCTTGACCATAGATCTGTGGTGAAGTAGATGGTGGCACCCCCAGCCCTTGCCATATGCTCCCTCACTCGCTTCTTTTGTCCCAGGTACAGGGCTGGCACCACCTGCCGTCTCAGGGTGGAGCATGAGGGCACCTTAAACTGGGGGGGCCAGGAACCCAACTAGGCACCTAAACCCCATGTCCCCAACCATCGAGAAGGGCTGCCCATCCAACGCACTCATTTCCCCCAACATGCATGTGGCTTTCAGTTGAAAGCCACGCTGCCCTCCACATCCTGCAGCTCCCAAAGAAGTTGGCAGCTGCCCCCAACCTAGCTCCTCCATGGTGTACTGACGCTGCTGCTGCTGCTCCACCCTTGCAGCAATACTGTTTCTGCTGCTAGAGGTAGCTGTTAGAGCAGGATGTTTGCTCGCTGATGGAGGTGGACAACTGGCCGCTGCAGTCAGAAACCTGCTGGCGTCCAGTGTCCTGCCTGCCCGCTTAGCAGCACAGCGTTGTGGCATCCCTTCAGGTGCCTCACCATGGCAGTTGTGCCATGGTTGGTGAGAACCTGCCCACGCTTCACCACCTTCTGGCACAAAGTGCACTGCATCACCCTGGGATCATCTGACCACACCAACTTAAAATGCGCCCAAATGGAGGATTTTTTGCCCCCTCCTGCCTTCTGGCACTGCTGACAGCACTGTTGGGAGGAGCATAACATTGTGGCAACACAGCTCTCAGAGGGACAGCCATTGCCTCAGCACCAGATATCTCCTCCACAGGACTAGTGTCTGCCTCACTGTCCCCAATCAGAGTGATGTCCTTCCTCGAAGGGGATTAATGGGACCCTGAGGCTGAGGCTGATGGACTTCCCACCATACTGCTGCCACTCTGCCCCCTATAGCTGCTACTGCTGCTGATGCTACTGCTGTTCCTCTTCCTGCTGCCATTGCCCAGGGATCGGGGACTGCTTCTAGCAGCCGGGGTGGGATCCACCAGCCCTGGACTGCTGGGGATCACCTCAATAATGGGGGTCGGGGATATTGGTGGCCCTGGAGGAACATCTGACTCTGAAGCACCTGCACCTGCCCCAATTGCTGATGGACTGCCCACCATGCTGCTGCCACTCTCCCTCTGCTTCCTATAGCTGGTGCTGGTGCTGCTGCTGCTCCTCTCCCTGCTGCCATGGCCCGGGGATCGGGCCCTGTCTCTAGCAGCTGGGGTGGGATCCACCAGCCCTGGACTGCTGGGGATCACCTCAACAATGGGGGACATTGGTGGCCCTTGAGGAACATCTGACCCCGAAGAACCTGCTCCTGCAGCCACAGCAGAGACAGCTGCAGCCTCCTGGAGTGCAGGCCTTCCAGTGCCCTGCGTCACAGTGGAGGACGCTGGCAGGAGGTGCTGCCGAACAACACCCCAGCTAATGCCACTGCTTGGAGCCTCCGAAGCCTGACTGCCAAAATCAGGCCTGTGAAGTTTGGGGCATGGTGATGGGCTCGGGCTGCTCCTGATGCCTGCCACTCTGCTGGCACGGCCCCATTGCTTGCCTTACGGGCAGCAGACCGGCCTCTCCTGCTTCTCTTGTCCATTTATCCCACCCAAATAATGCACACGAAGAGTTTTATTTATTTATTTATTTATTTATTTGAATATTATATATATCTACCACACTAACTCTAACTGCTATTAACTATTCTAAAACCTATGGAACTAAATGGAATATTATATAATATCTACAAAGGCCTAGTTCTACAAACACACTATAGACTATTAAAACTGAATAACTACACACTATATCTATCCCTATAATTAGGCTAACTCCTACAACTATCTATCTATAGTAACTATCTAATATCTATCTATCTATATATATACACAAAGGGATGGGGGGAGGGGGGGAGGACACAGACAGCTCACAACAAACAACACAGGGAGGGGTACAAACCTGAAATGAAAGCAACATCAATCTAATACTACTCTAAATAAATCCAAAGACAGGGAAAGGGAATCAGGGATGGAATATATACAGGGAGGAGGGAAGTATTCAATAGATGGTAGGGAGAAAGACACAGGGAGGGGTAAAAAATAAAAACAACAGCTAAAATCTATCTAATCTAAATAAATGAAACTATGGAGGTAAATATGTGGAAATGGATGAAATAGGAGGAGGATGGCAATAGATTGGGAGGTACACAAACTGCTGGGAGAGGGAAACTTCTGAAAATGCCTGCTGACAGGATCAGTGGCTAGCTGAGAAGGAGTTGGAAGGGGGGAGGGCAATGTCTTTTGTTACTTGCTGCGCCCACCTTACCACAAGCCCCATTGGATCCGTGCAGCCTAGCCTGTGGTCAATCACAGACTGCGAAGCCAGTGGTCTGAGAAAAAGAGGGATGGTGAAAGGGCAGGCTGGCTGCTAGTCCAAGCCTCTCCACCCCTGGCGCCATGAAGTCTGCTCCTCAGCTGCCCCCCATCCCTGGGTTTCCCACCCCTGTTTTTCCTGCCCGAACTTATCCGAACACGGCCAAACTGCTCAGGGCTTTGGTCGTTCAATTCGGCTGTTCGGTTCGGCCCTCCAAACGGGCTGAGTTTGGGCTGACCACCGAACGGTCGAACTGCATTTGCACGTCCCTACCCAGCAGCACATGGCAGATGGCCCGTGCTGCAAGGAGTCAAGTGGGCAGCAAGCATTGTCCGTTAATACACAGACGGGTGAGGTGTTTTGGCATGGTGGGTGGTGGTGGATGGGTGTCCGTTTGCATGGACACACACCCATCTCCACCCACAGAGCCTTCTCCATTTTACCAGAGGGTTCTGTGGGTGGAGGTGGGTGTGCACTGGGAGTGTGCATGCACAAACACCCACCGCCCATGGTGTTTACACGGGCACGCACCCATCACACACCCATTCCCCCACCCACCGCAGGCCATGCCACTGGCTTAACCGTTGAGTTGTTTCCGTCTACCGTTGAGTTGGCTCTACCCATCATTGGGTTGGTTCTTCCTACCATTGGGTTGGCCACGCCCACTTCTGTCCCCACCCTCTACACCACAAATTTGCATAAATTAGTATAAAGTGGCATATGTACATTTCATGCAATTTTTGCTCCTCTTTTCTGCTGATGCATCAGTGGCCACCCTAGCCTTCAGTCCTGATGCCTTATGTAATTAATTCTGCAAAGCCATGTTGTATTCTGCTGGCATGAAGGGCCAGCTCCAGCGTTTTGTGGGCCCTTAGGCAACAGAGTATGAGGGACCCCCTTTTGCCCATTCCTCTCCCCCACTGTAGAGCACAGTACCCCCAAACATCACCTCCCTCCCTGTCCCCATGCCTTGCTCCCCAGAACCCCCCCAAAACCCTTCTCTCCATGTGCCCAGTATCTCCATGCCTCACTCTCCCCCCATAGAGTCCCCAAGCTCACTTGCGCATGTACAGTTCTTCAAGTGGCTCCTCACATTCTCACAACACTCAGTTGTGAGAATTTTAGGAGTCATCTTGAAGAACCTTGTTTTCAAGGTAGCAACCTCCTGTGCTTCTTTGAGTGGCTCCTCACATTCTCACAACACCAGTTGTGAGAATGTCAGAGCCATCTCGAAAAACCTTTCTGCTCACCACGTTCCCCCTCCAAGGCTCCTGGGAGCAGCACAGCGGCAGCACGAACAAACTGCCCACCCAGCCCAGGTTTGAAAATTGTCTGGGGTTCCCCCCGAAGGCTGATGGGCACCCTGAAGGTTGATGGACCTTCAGCAACTGCCTGGGTAAGCCTACCGCTAACACCAGCCAAATTGACTTAATTTCCAGTAGCTTACGTGTTTCTTGTTGACAGCCCAACTACTTGGATTTGATCTTCCATGATACTTATGAGCCCTTATCAGTAATTTCCATATTGGATAGGGCCAGTGCACAGTGAAAAATGGATCCTTCAGCACAGTCCATCCCACAGGTGTTCTCAAGTGCAGACCTTGATTCATTTTGTCAATACCCTACCTCCGCACCAGTTTGACTTGGAGTCTGAGAGCTCTGAAAACTCTAAGCTGATGCTATGGGCTGTTTTTAGATGAGATGCACTCACCCACCTCCACCTATCCCCCGCAGACGTGGGTGTCCATCTGAAGACAGTGTGGGTGGAGGTGCGCACCTGTGACCTATGCGCGCCCACCCATGCCCCCACATGGAGCAACCCATTTTTCCCCCCATTGCTCAGTGTGGGGGCATGAAGGGGTGGTGTGTGGGTGTGAGCGCACACTGACAGCAAACCCATCCTGGACCATATGATGTCCCCTCTGTCCATGTGCAGGGAGCCCCACCCTCCCAGCCAGGTCTATTTAAAAACAGCCATGATCAGGGTTGGCCAGTTAGTCAGTGGTTAAGTAAATCTCAATAATGGAGATGATAGCCCTGATAGCAGGGCTACTGTAGAGCTAAATAGGTTAAGACTCTGAGGTCCTTAGTTACTACAGAAATGGAGATGGTATAAAATGCTTTAGACAGACAGAGAAACAAGTACTAAAAAGAGAAAAGTGGAAAATGGCAAAACATACAATCCCCCTTTAAAAATAAATCTCATTTCTTCGCAGCTGTACCTACTGTACTGTAAGGAAGCTGTTTAGTCTATGTGTGAAAGGAAAATGCAAGTATTTAATTATTTCAATGAAGCATGTAAATCGTAGGCATTTGCAATCATGCCTATTGCTCAGCAAAATAGGCTGGGTTTATTCAACGGTGGTGACAGCTTAAAAAAACTTAATTTATTTCCTCTCAAGGCTTAAAGGACATTTTAAAACTGCAAAGCAGATAGCAGTTAAATGTGCTGGAATGTAATTATTTGGGGGCAAATGGCTTGTTTTCTTAAATGACATTGGGATGCTCATTGCATCAACACATTTATGTAAGTTTAGATTTTAATTTTTTTCTGAAAAAAACAACCCTCACCCAATTCAATAGCCAAGTTTTTTTTTTCTTCTCCCCCAAGAGGCATTTTTGTTCTATAATTGTCTCTTTTCTCCCCAGATGACAAGTGTAAAGAATTTAGCTGTCTCCTAAATTGCAGGTTGCTGAGTTCTCTGTCAATTTGTTCATGTGTTCTGTAGTCCTTGGGAAGAATGATTTTTGCTTTCTTCTTCCAGTCTCAAATTCTTGTTGTGGGTCACAAACTAATGTCCTGCCACATTGCCACCTTGATGTTCCCCTGACCAAGCAAGTCTCAGGTTCAATGAAATGGACCATATTAATCATCCGAAGGCAGAACTTGACTTCTAGTGCAGGAACAATCTTAGTCAAGGACCACTAGTGCTCTTGAGTAATTGAACTTTAGTGTGCCTAACATCTAGCTTTAATGACAACAACGGGTGGTCTGGCATTGTCTCCACTTAGCTAGCTTCTTTCAGAATGCAGGACCTGTTCTTCAGATGCAATTGACAAGGATTTGAAAATGAAATTGAACTGATGATTAATTCTGGCTTGGTTCCTACTTACACACATATTTCCCTGATTCTGATAGCGACTTTCCCAACGTCACCAAATAACTTTTCTTTTAAGTTAGCAACTAAGCTGACTGTGTGATTGGACACTTTGTATTCAGATTAAGATCATTATAATTCTAAGTTTATGACAATGATTACTGGCTGTAATTTAAAATTACTGCTGTGTTATCCCATTATCTAGTTGCTGTAGTATTTTATTTCATTCAATTTATTTATTTATTTCAATTTCTTAGTTGCCCCCTCATGCCTACGGCATCTCGGGGCGGCGTACAATATTATAAACCCCAATAATAACAATAAAATCAAGAACAATAACCCAAACCCCAACAATTTTAAAACATCACTAAAAACCAACCTCTCTCCCCCCCTCCCCTCTGAATGCCTGGCTGAACAGCCAAGACTTGCAAACACATCACAAGACCAACAAGCCCGGGGCCAGGCGAGCCTCCTCCAGGAGGGAATTCCATAACCGCAGCCCAGCCACTGAGAATGCCCTCTCCATTGTGGCACCCAGTCTTACACAGGGGACCTCCAGAAAGGTGCCCCTGGTGGACCGAAGTGATCGCTCTGAGGCGTGGAGGGTGAGTCGGTCCCCAAGATATGAGGGGCCCAGACCATACAGGGCTTTATAAATCAATACTAACACCTTGAATCTGGCTTGGTACGCTATAGGCAGCCAGTGCAGAGCACTGGTGTCATGTGCTCATGCCGCCCTGTCCCCGTCAGGCGATGGGCCGCCGCATTCTGCACTAGCTGCAGTCTCCGAAACAGAAACATGGGAAGCCCCACGTAGAGCATGTTGCAGTAATCTAGCCTCAAGGTGATGAAGACATGGACGAGAGTGGCCAGATCGGGTCTGGAGAGTTAAGGTCGAAGCCTCCGTACCAGATACAGCTGGCAAAAGGCGGCTTTATTTATTTTATTTATTTATTTAATATATTTATATCCTGCCCCTCCTGCAAACAGCCCACCTCCACCTGTCGATCTGGATGGAGGCCCGAATCCAGAACCACCCCCAGACTCCGAACCTGAAGAGCAACAGGCAAGCGAACCTCCCCTATCAGGGGGGCCAGCACCTCCCTCGCCCTTCCCACCACCATCACCTCCATCTTATCGGAATTGAGCTTCAGTCTGCTCTGCCACATCCAATCCGCCACGGCCTCCAAACATTGGGAAAGTAACGAGACAGCAGGACCTGGGTCAGTTGAAAACGAGAGGTACAGCTGAGTATCATCAGCATATTGGTGATAACGCATCCCGAACCATCTCACGATCTCCCCCAGGGGCTGCATATACACATTGAACAACAGTGGAGACAGAATAGAACCCTGCGGAACGCAGCAGGTCAAGGCCCGGGGGCTAGATGTTTCAGCCCCCATCACCACCCGCTGGCTTCTACCCGAGAGGAATGAGTGGAACCATCCAAGGACAGTCCCGCCCAGACCCCCCCAAGTCTCGCAGCCATCTCAACAGCAGCCTGTGGTCCACGGCATCAAACGTGGCCGAGAGATCTAGGAGGATCAAAATGGTCAAACATCCTGCATCCATCTCTCGGTGGAGATCATCCACCAAGGCCAACAACGCCGTCTCAGTACCATAGACGGTACTGAGTATCTAGACCAAGAGTATTGAGAGGAAATACAGGGCTGTGCAGAGAAGTTTCAAGTGACCATATATTTTGTAAATAATATGTCTGGGTATAAAATGTGTTCTGTAGAATGCTATCACAAAACAGCCATGCATTCCCAGCAGTATAAATATCAGTTTCCTGTACCGATCTGCTTTGGAGTGATTACTGCTTCAGATCAGATAATGGTAGAGTGTAAAAAGCAGCATTTTCTGACTTAGAATCAAAACTCCAATGACAAAGCAAAAACTCAAGGGTGATGGAAATACTGTGCAATTTCAATAGGACTCTTCATGTGATTAAAGGAAGTATGTACTCATAGCTTTAATCCAGAGTTTCACCTGCAAGTCAAAGATGTTGGAGCAATGCACTTAAACTACAATAACGTATATTTCAGTTAAATATTAGAAGAAACTTCTTAACTGTAAGAACAGTTGGCCAATGGAACAGGCTGCCTAGAGACGTCATGGAATCTCTTTTGTTCAATGTTTTTAAAAAATGGTTGGGCAAGCGCCTGTTTGCAATCCCGGAGGAGAAAGAGTATTCAGATGTGGAGGAAAAAGGAGCATTGGTTGGGGGAAGGAAATAGAACAAGATAGCTGGGCCTCTTGTTGAAGTCCATAGAGAATGATTATCATGCCACTAATTAGCAGAACCAGAACTGGGCTGAGATTTACTGGAAGTGGGTAGAAGTTTGTGGAGATGTTTAAAATGTCACTGCACAGAAGATCTGCCAGAGAGACACATGTTCTTCTGTCTCCAAGGCAATTTAATAAGATATGCTGGGAAAAAAAAACATCTCATGGCTGAATCTTAATAATGCCAAGTAAACTTGACTCTCCTAATTTCTGATCTTGGCTCTCATTTACACCAAGATCATTTGGCACAAAAGGCACCCGAAAGTAAGCAAATTTTGAGATAGTATACACCCACTTTAATATCCTTTTATATAACTAGAGTAGAAGAAAATGATCTTTGTGTAAATCTAAATGTAGGCCTCTTTGCCCATCTGATGTTTAAGATCAAGTTTCCTTCGTGTTTACATCTTATAGGTCAGATCGTCAGCAGGCATAAAACAGCATAGCTTCATTAGGTGCAATCCTGCGGCCCTCGCAAACTGCACTTACGTGAGGTGCAGTGAAAGACTGCAGGCGCTCAGATGTGCATATGCCCAACCAGCACAGCAAGCCATGTGGGGTAACAGCGCACCCCATACGATACAGCCCCCTGACCCCACACACCCTGCAACCCTGGGGATGGAGCAGGAGCCATGCCTGCTTCATCCCCTGGGCTGCGGGGTGTGTGGACTCAGGTGTCTCAGCAGCATGGGGCGCACTGTTGCCCCGCACTGCTTGCTGTGCACATGGGGCGCATGCACACCTGATCACCTGCCACCCATATCACCACTGTGCGTGCCGCCGGTGTAAACCAGGAGCATGATTGCACCCTATTGACTTTAGTGGAGCTCAGAAGGGAACATTATAACCATCTAGTCCTACAACTCAACTTTGGCCTAATCTTCCCATTTTTGCACCTTGGCTTCAATTCTCTGCTATGTCAATCTAGCTTAAGGACAGTGGAGTCGGGAGTCAGGTTAATTTCCTTCATTTCCCTCATGCTTGATCCTAGTGGAAGTGAGAGCAACAAGGGGTGACTGTATTTTCTGCTGCCAATGTGGGATCAGATATGAGAGATCTCATTTCTGCTATTTTCTCACAAATTTCTACCTCATCTCCAGCACTTCCTGACATGGGGGGGACTTTGGGGGGCTGCAGGGGGTGGCAGGGGGATATTGTTTGTTTTTGTGTGGGCTTCTGTTTACACAGGGCAAGGGTGG
>QEPC01014995.1:132459-151242 GCA_003113815.1 Sphenodon punctatus | reverse complement strand
GGGACGGGTCGCCCGGAGCACATTACACCGGTGCTCCAAGCTCTGCACTGGCTGCCGATAGTGTGCCGGACCAAGTTCAAGGTCCTGGTGATGATCTATAAAGCCCTACATGGTCTCGGCCCCTCATACCTCAGGGACTGCCTCGCCCTTCATGTCCCAGAGCGGCTCCTGCGGTCTGCCAGGGGTGCCCTCCTGGAGGTCCCCCGTGTTAAATGGGGGGACACGATGGAGAGGGCATTCTCGGTGGTAGGACCGCGGCTGTGGAACTCCCTTCCGGAGGAAACTCGCCTGGCCCCAAGCCTTTTAACATTTCGGCGGAACTGTAAGACCTGGCTGTTTGCCCAGGCCTTTGGGAGGGAGGGTGGGGAGGGGGGTGTTTAGTTCCCTACCCATTTGTGTCTGGTTTTTAGTCCAGCCCTGTTTATAGTTATATTTATATTTAATACTTAGTATTTAATATTTTAAATATTTTTTTTGATTGTTTTGTATTGATTTTATTGTATTTTATGGTTTTATTGATGGAAGCCGCCCCGAGCTGCGTTGCACGAGGGGCGGGGTAGAAATGTGTAAAATAAATAAATAAAAATAAATAAATAAAAAATTTCTGCTATTTTTTCACAAATTTCTACCTCATCTACAGCACTTCCTGACATGCTTCTATCTCTTTTTTTTTCTGGGGTGAGGAGCTGCTGACAGACAGCTGTACTTCCTGTGAGCTAGATTTAAGTCCTACACATATACGTAGAGTGGTTGAACTTCCTGGAGAAGAGGAGGCAGACAGTCTAGAAGCTGGAACACACCAGAGGGGTGTAGTAAGCTCAGTTTTTATTTACACCTCTCACAGGGTCCATTTATTTATTTATTTATCCCAATTTTACCCCGCCCTTCCCAAATGGCTCAGAGCAGCTTACAAAACAAATAAAAAATAATACATATACAACAGTATAAAAAAACCCAACTCCCAACCTTTCCCCTCCCCCTGCCCCAACCCCACCACAAATCCTCCCCAACTGCCGCCTCATACCCCTACCCCAAACCCCCACCAACTCCCACCATGCTAGTTTCCTCTGAATGGGACACGAGATTTGCATTTCTCCTTCCTCAGAAGCTGTTACTCACTTCTACAACTCCCTTTTTTTACTGCAATGTTTCAGCTGCAGTTGTCCCCTCTCCCAGGGAAGGAACCCTGATGCTCCTAATTTGCATAAATTTGTGTGCATTTGATTTGTGTAAATTTATGAAAATTTAAAGGAACATTTCTGTTTGACTAATGAAAAGGAGGGAGGTGCAGGATACATGGTGCACTGCACATAGGATATTTTCAGACGTGACGAGATCACAGTGAACCACGGTCAATACCCACATGGGGCCAAAGCGCCCTGAACGTCTGTTAGGCGGCCACCAGATGTTCACCATGGTCGATTCCCACCTGGGGTCAATTTCAGCTATGCTTCCGGGGCTCCCTGGGGACAAGCGCCGCAAGCATGTTCAAAGAGATCCCCGGTGGGAACCAACAGAAAGTAACATCTGGCTGGGAACCATGGTCCGGTATCCCCAACGGGATTCCGGGCCGTGGTCAAATCAGGCGGGCGCTGCAGTCGCATTGGCCGCAGTGCCCGTACATCTCCCCAGAGGGTAAGCGGTGGCGGAACATGGGGGGGCGGGACTGAGCGGCCGCACGCTGCGCCGTGTGGCCCCGCCCCCTCCCCGGTTCCCTGCCGGGATCAGCCAGCACATCTGTTGGACATGCCAGAGTGATCCCGGTGGGGAATCATTTGGGTGATTCCGGGACGGGGTGAATGCCGCCCCATCTCATCTGAAATCACACATATATTCAGAAGCATGGGGGTGTAAGGTTAAATGGCAACCCAATAGCCTTTGAACAGAGGGGCTCCCTGGGCCAGGGTCTCATTACAACCAAAGTGGGAACTTCACTTGTGCTTCTGAGTCCGGATAACGCTGCAAAGATCCTTCTCTCTCCTCCAGTGCATGCAAAGACCAGTAAAATATAAGATGCTAATTAAATGATCCTGATGATTATTGACTAGCCCAGAGAATTATTGGCTTGATTCGGAGTCCAGGGATGATGTTTGAAAACTGTAAGACTCAAGGTCAAACCCTGAGTGGTGGCAACCCTAGCTTCAGCCTGGCAATGGAGTTACTCTTCAACAACTCATCACACCTTCATCACCCCATTCCCTACTCCAGGCTTCCTTCATGGTCTCTCTGGCTTTGAGCTCAATTTTAAATGCCCAGGGCTTGCAGGTCAACTAACCCATACATCCCTACCTCAATCATCACTTGAGCTTTGGGTAATTAGTTAAGACCCTTAGGACAAGCAGGTTCTTTGAGCATTCCAGCTCATCCTGCTACAAGGGGATTTAGCAGATGGGTTCCAGATGGATTGTTGTGGTTCCATCAACTGACAGACATTACCTGATATGTATGTAGCTCATTTATTAATAAAGAGTTGATTATCACAGCTCTTTAAAATAGCACACCACCTTCATCAGCTTAATACCATCAGAAATATCCCGCTAAGCAGGGGGAATAATTGCTGATTTGGAGGTGAAATGAATATTTGAAGTGAAATGGGAGTGTTGAACTGAATCCAACAGCGTGAATATTTGTCTCCATTAATTTGGATATCTGCTTTGGATATTTTGGTTTCCAGTGGTTTCGGTTATTTGGTTAGTTTATTTGGTTTATTCGGTTTAATCTCCCTTATTGCACATGTTCCATAGCACCAAATAGTATCAAAACGAACTAACAAAATAACCAAACCAAGCAACCAAATAAACTGAATAAATGGATATGCAAATGTCTGTTTTGTATGTAGATAGTGGCCACAAACCCATTCCCCATAGAGTTTACACACGCGCATGCATACATGCAATTTCCACACAGCACAATGTGACGGCAATGACAATGTGCACGTGTGCATCGCTGCATACTGGATCTGGAGGGAATGGGATCAAGCTCATTATTTGGATAGTCAGATGGCTATCCAAACATTTGAATGATATTTGTGAATGTAAAAACACCTATTTGTTTCACTGTTACTTAGGCTTAGATAGCTTCAGAATCCTCTCAAGTTATTGACACCTGTGCATAATAGATATAAAATGCTGAGATGTGTATTGGTGAGTGAAGAGTTCTGACTGGATGACATTTTATATGCAGCTTGAGCCCTGCAGTAAACAAGGCTTTGTGCAAGAGCTGGGCCCATAGATTGCCATGGAGGAACATACTGTTAACTCATCACTTACTTAGCTCTTACCTCACAGATTGGGGAGGGAATAAATTATAGGGCACTATACTTTTTTCGAGAATCACTACATGACCCTGGTTCAGCTAATTTATGGTAAACGGAACACTGATACTCAACCTGGATTTCTTTCCTCTCCTCCCCCGCCTTTGCTAATTACTCTTTTTAATTAAGCACTCTGTCCCTGGCATTGTGATGTTACCAGCATGAGACAATTGAGCAGTTTTATTCTCCTCATGCTTCATCTCTTGCCTATCATGTTAAAATATAGCCTAAGAATTTATTAAGAGCACACTGTTTCAATGTCTTGCTGAAAATATATGGTTCTCAGAGTGCTTTCTTTCTTTGGCATCTGTATGTTTGGGACATACCTCTTTGGGCATTGTGAAGGAGCGAAGCTGCTTCTTTGCCCTTTCTCTCAGGCCAACATAGCTATTTGCCCCTAGATGTCCACTTTAATGGGTTATGGATCATTTATACATTTTAAAAATGAGAGATTAAGGCTTTGCCAAGAGATTTTCAAGAATGATAAAGCTACACCTTGTGAATTTGCTATAAAGGATGGGGTGAAGGTAGTGCAAGAAGATGCTTTTAAAAGAGTGTGTGACCAGAATCCATAATGCTGTTGTCTAACCTCAATATGATCAAGAATGTCTCAGGCAGATGGCCAGTTTCCATTTTACATTTTGCCTATTTACTTCACAAACCTTGCTCCACACCCAACACACATCTGGTTATTCATCCATGTGGCATCAACTCAACAGGATAAACCTACTTATTATGAAATAATCACCAGACTTGGCAGCAACTTTATTTCTGTGGAAACAAACAAAAAAGAATGAAGGGAGAACCTACCAAAATATGAGTTATTCTGTCGCTTAAGAAATTTCACTCATAATGGGAATATTTTCATAGACTAAGGTCATGTTCTGATGAACAATCTTAATCTATTCTGAAGTAACTACTTCATTTGAATTAAATCGAAGTATCTACTCCACTTTGGTACCAATCACACCTCAGTTGCAAACAGAAGAACTCTCTTCCCTGGAAGGTTTGCTTGAGCCCGAGCCTGTGCATATTTGGAAGAGCATTTGGCAGTAACAAAAATGACATCCGAGAATAACTATAACAATAACAAAAACAACAATCAAGAATAACGAAAATGAAAATGTCATTATCGTTGTCATTATTATTAATGCTGTGGCAGCTGGATTTGGAGGGAAAATGTGGAGAGGGGAGGAGGGAGTAGATATCTCGGAGTCCTAAACAGGGTTGAACTCTTGAACTGTGCCTGTGTTAGGAAGGGCGAACAGCTCAGCAGTATCTGATGGATGATTCGCTGGCCAATGAGCAGCGCAATCAGGTCCCAGCAGTCTCATGGCACTCCGTGATTGCTCAATGCCTGCTGCCTCCCACAACCAATTGGTGGTGGAGGGGGCTCTGGGGGAAGGTACTGCAACCCTTTATAATGGGAGGGCCAGGCTATTTCTCTCTGTTCTGTGAGAGCTCTGCTTGTCAGGTTGCGTCATCAGAACTGTGGTTCTTGCACACAAAAAATCCTCCCTAACCCTCATTGTATTACCAATACATTTCCTTCCTCATACCCTACATTTTACCTTCTCTCTTTCCCTGCCATTCTCCCCCCTGTACGCTATATATAGATAAGTAATATAGATATGTACTATAGACATATAGATTAGATTAGAATAGTTATACAGATAATTGATTAGATAATAGATAGTTTTCCTTTTCCCTTTCCCTGTCTCCCTTAGATTTAGATAGATATTAGTTGCGCACAGGAATTGATAACAATACCGATACCAAAAATAAAATCTTCGTTTGAAATGGTGCCGATAACGATAACAATGATATTGAAAAAGACATTGTCGTTAATAACGATAATGAAAACAACATTTTTGAATAACGAAAACCAAAACGAAAAACGAAAATGACATGGGGGCCTAGTGCACACCTCTAGAACTTGGGACTCTGAGGTCAAATCCTAGGGTAATTTCAGACTTTACGAGATCACAGTGAATCACACACAATCCCGTGGCGTGGCCAAAGAGCCCTGAACATTTGATTGGCGTTATCCAGATGTTCAACACAGTCAATCACCTGTAGGGGCCAAAGACAACTACGGTTCTGGAGGTCAGGACGGGATCATCCCCAGAATCGTGGTCAAAACGATTCCCACCAGGAAACTGCCAAATGTAACGACTAAATGGCAACCACCAGGCGGGATCAAATAAAATGATCCCCAGCTGTGGTGAAAGCATGCAGCGTCATTGCCAGACAACGAGCAACACACAGACTGGGTAGGGAGATTTAAAGGGCACACAGCAGCAGGCGAACGTGCCGGGATGGAGCAAGGCGGAAGGGTGAGGAGAGCGGAGGATGAGCAAGGAAGGGAGGAGGAGGAGGTGTCAGAGGAGCAGCAGCAGCTGAGACAGGGCGCCTCAGAGGGGACAACTGGCCAGGGGATGGAGGCACCCCGGAAATGGATACGGAGAGCAAGGAGGGCCCCACACAGTGGCAGAGAGTCACGAAGGGGAGGTGCTCAGTGGGAGGGGGGCAGGGAGGCAGGCCATGGGTTGGAAGGACAGAGGCACCCAAAATCCCCTTTATGACCCACAGACCTGGAAATGGGCCCGGGAGCTAGAGCCCCCAGTGGAGACTGGCAGAGGGGAAGCGGAGGAGGAGGAGGAGGAGAAGCAGGAGCAGGAGCAGGAGGAGGAGGAGGGCATATGTGGGAGATGGAGGTACCTGCAAGGGGGGGGAATGGGGACACAAGGAGACCCAGGACTTCATCAGGATCTGGGGGTCCTTGGAGCACCAGGTGGAGCTCACCATTAACAAGAGGAATGAACATGTGTTCATGGAGATCGTGCAGGACATGGAGGCGGCAGGGTACCGGTGGACCATGGTCCAATGCCGCTCCAAGGCCAAAGAGCTCAAGAGGGGTTACAAGGCCACAAAGAAAAACAACCGGTGATCTGGACACGGAGCACAGACCACTCCCTACTACAAGGCCCTGGAATGCATCCTTCACCTGAAGGGCTTAATAGTTGCCCCACAGCTCATGGGGAGCACTGTGGTCCAGGGCAGGGAATTGGAAGACGTGCCCCCACCCCTGGCAGCTACACCCACAGGAACTGACTCCGGGGACCCAGCCCTCCCAGAGGAACGCCCCAGGACCTCGGGGAGCAGCAGGCCCCCCTCGCGAACCAGGACTGGGAGCCCACACCCGCAATCTGACTCGGGTGGATCTGAGGCCGGAACACTGGTCACCCTGAGCCAGTGGACACAGAGGGAGCACAGCCACATGGTGGAGCCATCCTCGGAGGGTTCCGAGACAGACATAGAGGGTAGGCAAGTGGTTGGGACGGCAAGCGGACCATAGAGGGCACGTGCAGGGTGGGGGGTCCCCACAGGGCATGGGTCTATCCCCACAGCCCCCAGGAACCAGGGAATGTGGGAAGGGGGTCAGGGTGCACAGGACCCTGCCCAGGAACAGAACAGGGGGAACAGGAGCTGCTGACTGGGGAGCACCAGCATCCGTTGCCAGTGAGTGGGGGGATGAAAGGATGGGGACCAGGCACATGCAAGGGTAATGCACCCCCCACATCCATTCCCCAACAGGTGCACACACGCCCCAGCACATGGGACCACCAGGTGATTGGGACAGTGGGGAACAGCCACAGCAGCAGCGAGAGGACCAAGGTGAGGTACCATGGCAGGGGAGAACCAAAGGGGGTGCACAGAGGTCAAGGATGGGAAGAAGAGGCATCCCCCCCCTGCCCTGGTATGGCACACCCAGTAGCTCAGGGAAGGGGATGGGAGGGGGGAGGGGCAGAACACAGGGGGGCACCAAGGGGGAGTATCACACCTACCATGAGCTGGGGGGGCACAACCACCCTCAGCACCGCTCCGGGACAGGTGGCATGTGCCCAAGCCTGACTAACGGTCTCCAGTCGGTGCCCCAACAGGGCAACCAGCAGCACCCCCAGCAGCTGAACCCATGCCCCCTGCACAGTGGATGTGGGACCACAGGGCACAGGTACAGCGCCGGAGGATCTGGCTGAGGAGATCATCTGGACCAGGACAGAGCAGGGGCAGCAGATGATCTCTGCCATAGACTGCATGGAGGAGGCCACGGAGAGGGCCCTGCACCATGCAGAGGCCAAAGACCAGCAGCTGGTGGCTGAAATGCACCTGGAACGGAGGCGGGAGCACCGGTAGCGTGCCGGTAGCACACCAGGCAGATGGAGGCATTGGGGCTGGTACATGAAGTCATCGATCAGCTGGGAGTGGAGCACATGCACAAGATGGACAGGTCCCTGGACATAGGCACCTCACTGCTGCTGCATGCAGGGACCATCAGCACCTACATCATGGCAGCCACTCCGCCCAGCACCATACCGGCTCCTACACCTCAGGTGCCCCCCCCACTGTCCCAGCTGCTGGCATGGCCGCAGGACCCATGTATCCACCTCCCAGTCCCACCTGGCCTCCGGAGGCAGCAGCCACCTGGGGGGGGCTTCAGCACCGCTGCTACCCATCCCCACTGCACTGACTGGTTCAGATCTGGAGGCTGCCCAGTACATGGTCGGGGAGACAGACAGCGGGGGTGAGGAGAGCTCCTAGAGATCCATGGCAGTCGCAAGGCAGTCGAGGATACGGCCCAGGAAGCTGCAGGGTTGGGGGGGAGACAGGAATGGGGGAGGGGCGATGGGGTGGGCCAGGGAGCAGGAAGGGGGGAAGGGGGAGGGGGCAGGGCACAGGGGGCACTGTATCCACAATAAACACATGGGTGAGCAACAACAACAGCTGTGTTGTCAGCCTCATGGTGTGAGGGTTTGTATGGGGAAAGGAGGGAGGAAGGACCCACGGACCTGGTATCTCACTGTTGCCACCCCACAGGACTCCTGCAGAGAGGGATGCTCACAGTTCCTCTGTGAAAAGAGTCCTCTCAGGTTGGTAGTTGGCCCTATATGTTCCAGAGGGAACTTGGCCAAATCATCATTGGGGTACGATCAGTGGAATGTGTGAGCAGACCTCTACCCTATCGAAGGGGGACCAAGTCCCTGCCCGCAAACATGCACCCCACCCACACTGTGCCAGAAAAGGGTCACACCATGTGAGAGCGCCCGTGAGGGATTGGGAGTAGCACCGTCGACAAGGGAACGGATGGGAACAGCTGTTGCCCCACGGGGAAGGGGAGGAAGGTCAGGAACCCTGGGGAAGGCAAATGGGATAGTGCGCTGCACCCACACCACTTTACTCCCCACCTCGCACTCACTCACCTTCCACACTCCACACACTCGCCTCTCACGCTCCTTACATACACTGTTCTCTTCACGCACATCAAGTAGCAATAGGCTAGGACCGAAGCTCCGCACAACCATCCAGGGCCAGCTTCACAATAAACTGATTGCCGGCAGGGATGCATGGCCGGTTTCCGTCTAAGAGGACTTAGCTTCGCATCCGCAAGCGCGCAGAACGCCGTAACATCAAAAACGACCCCGCCTCCTCTTCCCCCGGCAGTTCGGCATTCTTCTCTCTGTGTGTCCCCTGCTCTGCTTCATTGTCCGGCCGGCCCTCAGGGCCTTGCTGCAACCCCACCCTGTCTCCGTCCTCTCTCACTGGGTTCAAGGTTAGGGGTGCGCACTCCGTTGTCGGGGGGTTCCCCGGTTCGATGACACCCTCCCCCGTGCCTCCTGGTCCCCTGTGGGAGTGCCTCACCCTCAATGGGCAGCCCTTAGCCCTGACACATGGTACAAGGAAGGGGGCAGGGGATCGGTTTGGTTGGGGCTCAAGGACAGGTGGGACCTGCCTGTGCAGAAGGGGTGGGGACCCGGGGACCAGAGTTGTCCCGTGGCAGCCCCGGGGGTGGGGGTGGGGGTGGGGGTGGGGGCAGGGCCGTCCCAGCACGCTCAGGCCCCGGCATCACTGGATACACACCTTGTCAGGGCACCATGGATCTGCTTGGCATAGTGGTATTCCCGTGGGTTCTCAGCATTCACATAGAGTGGCACGGGTCCCAGTGGCAGCTGGGTCATGGGGAACACATGGCCCCATCGGTCTCACAGATGTTGTGCAGGACACAGTAGGCACTGATCATAAGGGCTGAGGTCTCCACAGCGAAGTCCATCTGACCAGCAAGACACCTCCAGTACTTCTTGAGGGCACAGACGGCCCTCTCAACCACAGTCCGTGAAGTGCATAGCTGGGCATTGAACAACACCTCCACAGGGTTCCTGGGGACCAGGTATGCCTTCATGATACAGTAGAGGAGGGGATAGGCTGGGTCCCCCAGGATGCAGGGGGGCATCAGCACCCCCTCGATCCTGGACATCCTCATGTCGGCAAAGTCCCCCTGGTACATCCGGGCATATAGGGGTGAGATGACAAGGATCCGGGCATCGTGGCTGTGGCTGGAGTGGCTGGTGAAGATATCTGTGAACTGGCCCAGGTGGTCCACAACTACCTGGAGCTGCAAGGAATGGTACCTGTGCCTGTTGATATACTCACCAGCATCCCCATTGGGGGGCCAGAGGATCTCAATGTGGGTACCATCCACAGTGCCCAGACAGTTGGGGAAACCGCCAGCCTTGAAGTCAGCCACCAAGGCCTCCTGGTCCACCAGCTGGATCACTCGGTCGAGTAACACACCCTCCATGGCCTCGCAGAAGTCCTGGAGGATGCCTGTGATGGTGCTCAGTCTCACACCAAAGTGCTGCACCACGGACGGGCAGAAATCTGGTATTGCCAGTACCCAGACAGCTATGGCCATGCACTGGACCACGGGTATGGGGGTGCGCATGGGGGTGCGCAGCCGCTCCAGTCAGAGCACAAACAGCTCTGCGAGCTGCAGGAGGGTCCTCCTGTCCATGCGGAAGTGTGCTCTCCATGCTTCATCGTCCCACCATGACAGGGCCCTGACCCACCATTCCTGTGCCTGGTCGGTGACCTATACACACCTTTGATTGGGCATGGCGAGCATGGTAGCGCATCCCATGGCAGCCCAGCAGCAGTGATGTCACCCGGCTGCGTCCTGAAGAGCTGCTGCCCGGCTTCAGGCGAGGCACAGGGCCCATTGGTATGCCCCGGATTCCCTCTGGGCCCTGATCCTGACCAGGGAGTGCTGGCACCCATGGTGGTCACGCCGGGCAGCCACAGTGCTCCTGGCCAGGCACCCCTGGATGCAGGCGGCCAGGTGGAGCAGGTCACTGGAGAGCTGCAGGAGGTTGGTGTGCTCCCGGTACCACTCCGCACATAGACACAGNGCCACAGTGCTCCTGGCCAGGCACCCCTGGATGCAGGCGGCCAGGTGCAGGAGGTTGGTGTGCTCCCGGTACCACTCCGCACATAGACACAGGTGCAGCCAACATGCACCCCTCCGACCTGCGTCCATGGTGGACAGTGCCCATGGTGCAGTCTGGCATGCAGCTCTCCTGCCTGTGTCCTGGGCCTGCCCCTGCTCCGTGCCCCACCCTTGCACCTGTGTGGCAGCCACTGCACACCCCTAACGGGCACCCTCAGCTGCCCACTCACTGCCAGCTGGCCGGAAGCTGGTGTGTGGCTGCTGAGGGTACCCCCCCTGGATGCACCAGCATTCCCGGCATGGGGGCCATGGTCCAGACCCGCATGCGTCCGTCAGTGCGTTCCGCAGCTGGTTGCCTGTTCTAAGCACCTCCTTGTTATCAGTGTACTTTACTAGCTGTACTGGCTGTGCGCTTGGTTCCTGCAACTCTGCTGGGTCCGCTCCCCATGCATCGCTCGCTATCCATCCCATGTTGCAGCCTGTGGGCTTATCGCGTGTCCTTGGAGCTCCTCTGCTTCCCTCCTCAACCCATATGGGAACATGGGGGCCCTCTCTTCTTGCTGGGCAGACCCTCTTCCCACTGGACCATGACTGGCTGTGCTGCCCCAGAGCTCCCACACCCCAGATTGCCTTCAGCCCCCCATAGCTGGACCTTCCGGGAGACCATGGCCCTAGCTGACCTGTGGCATTCCCTGGCCTGCAACTACTCCTGTGCTTCCCGGACACCCTATCCGGTGCCTATGTGAACCTGAGCTCCGGCCCTTGCTACTTTGGCTATGAGGCCAACACTCATGATTTCCAGCACCATGTGGAGGTGCTGGCCCTCCATCCCTTTCCCGATGGACGCATTATGGAGATGAGGTGCTTGCATGTGGCATGGTCCCTGGTGAAGACCTTGTCTGCCCTCTCGGTCTGTAGCCTGGCCGGGTTCATGACCTGTCTGGAGGAGGGGGGCCCTGCCCTGGCTGTTTCCTTCTTCGGCTGCATCCATGGGGTGCGTGACTACTAGCGGTTGTGTGGGGTTGCGTATTACTGCCTGTTGGAACTTGGGCACCTGCCATGGCCCCCAGCTTCTGATTATACCTTTCAGAGCCCACTGGACTGGAGCTGGCAGCACTGGCTGCTGTGTGGTCCCATGTTGATGTCCAGGTGGGGCTCGCCAGACCGGATCCGTTTGAGGCCTACTACCTTGTTGCCCACCACATGATGAGGCTGGGCTACTGCTGGGGCATGATTCAGTGGCCCCCACTACATGCATCTGGTGGGCCATCCAGTCCCAGTTCCCTTCATAACCCCCTACAGCTGACTGTGAGGTCCCCTGTGTTGTCGGTGTCATGAATGACAGCCCCACCGTGTGCTCCCTGCACCTCCCTGTTGGTTCAGAACACTGGTCACTCACTCTGTGCCATTCCAGCCTCACGGATGTTCTGGCTGGTTCGCTTCCTCCGTTCTGCTTGCCTGTGTCGCTGTGTTTCCTCCATGGGCACCCCCTGTCCTCTGCTACCTGTGGTGTGCCTCTACATGGCCGGCCCCCCTTTAGCTGGTTCCTGCTTCCTGTGACCTCTCCCGGCTCATTCCGTGGTGTATTCCTCCCTTGCACGGCCGCTTGCACATCTGTGCCCATGCCCTTCCCCCACCCCGCCCCCTGCATGCCTCCATGCCTGTGTGGGACTTGGGGCCCCTGGACAGTGCCTCCCAGCTTTCTGCTGGGGTGTGTGTACATGTGCTGCCTGCAGGATCCAGCTCAGCTCCATCCCCAGCCGTGTTTTTCCATCAGCGAGGGGGACCCTTGCAGTTTGGACCTGTCTTGGACCACTCCGGTGCCTTCCCTGGCTGGGTTGCCCTCCCCCTGTTACCCTGCTCTGTCCCCATGGGGACCCCTGTGACTTGAGCTGTCTGTGTCTCTGTTGGGTGGCCCGTGCTCCCTGTGTTCTTAGTCGTGTTCTGGGTGCCTTTCACCATGTCCTGGACTGTTCCTGGCCTGGTTCCCCTCCCCCCCCCGTCCATGGTGATGTGTGTGTTTACCTTCCCAGAGTGCTCCCCCCTTCCTTCCTGTCCTGTTTGGGTGTCTGTGCACATGGGTGTGTGTGTGTGCTTTGTGTTCTGCAGTGTCCTTGGCTTCCCTGTGCTGGTTGTGTGTGCTGTCTCTGCCGCTCTTCTTCCTCCTCTCCCTCCCTTCCCATTTCCCTTGTGTGGGCATTGCCTTTTGGTGCTTTTGGCTTAATTTGCCCTCAGTTGGCCATGTCTGCCTCCCGCCCTGCCCCAGTGTCTTCTGGGTGTTCTGACCATGGTCCGGAATTGGCGTAACATCTGTTGTGCTGCCCTGGGCCATGGTCCGGTTGTCCATTTCCTTCCCATGGTCCTGCTTCCATCACATTTGTTCAGGGCTTTCTTGGACCACGGGAGGGGGTTAGCCGGCTCGCCGCGATTGGGAATCCACTGGGGTGACCCGGGAGTGCATAACGTCTGAAATTACCCCTAGTTTCATTGTATGTAGATTCACCACCTTCCTCTAGGACAAAACCCAGAGGGGGCAGGACCATGTTGGAGAAGCAGAGAAAAGGAGATGCCACACCCTTCTGATGTAACACCTCCCTGTCCCTGCCCACTTACAGAGTGTTGTGATTTCATGATGCTCCAAGTCCACAGGGAGTGGGACCATGTCAGAAAGGGGAAGGGCAAAGAGGCCATCATGCCAGCCTCTTTCTAATGTAATTCTGTCATTGTTTTGTGCTGACCTGGATAAATTGAATATTTTCTCAGAGCTCAGCCCAGAGACTTTCAGTCATAAACTCAAAGTCTCCAGGTAAAACCTGGAGAGGTGGCAACTCACAGGGCACTTTCACAGATGCAGGAATTCATCCTTTGAAGGTCCAGAGAGGGGATGCACATGCAAATCAGGTGCATCTTTGATCAAGTGGGGATGCCAAGATGCAGATGATTGAAGCTTTTTGCATGCTTACAAGGGCAATTGACTGAACTGGATTGCGAAGCTCGGTCAATCACCTTTTAAAATGTGCATAAAAGCTTCAGTCACATTACTCTGGGAATCTGCATGTGATTAAAGACACACCTGATCTGCTTGTGTGAAAGTGCCCTAAATGTATGGCTTTTGGGAAAGCATTGGGTGTTCTTTAGAAGGACGGGGAGCCTGTCAGAGCCTGGGGTTTCTCCAGCGGCCCACCCCCACAGCTGCCGGTTACCATCTCATCCTGGGTTCACAACAGATGGACCAGAAGTGTCCCCAGGATGCAGTTTGCCCATGCGAGCTGTGGGCTGCTTCTGTGTCCCTTCACCATAGAGCTTCAGGCCTTCACCTGATGATCTAGGCTGGCATCTGAAATTTGATGGTGATGAATGGGGCAATGGACAGATAGGTATGGAGCTGCACAATGGGTCTGTCCAACAGGCAGGCAGCAGCACCATGTTCAGCCATTGTCCTGGCATTGGTTGGCTTGCTCCATGCAGGGTGCACCTGGATCTTCTGGAGTGCTGCCGACAGAGCCCTGTTGAGTAGGTATGTGCGAATGCGGTTCGAAGTTCGGAATGAACACAGCCAGTTCGGATGGCCAAACCAAATGGCTGAACAAATGCCAAAACCCCCAAACAGTTTGGGTGCGTTAGGGCAGGTTCGGGCGGAAAAAACCTGGCTGGCAGGTTCAGGGAGGGGGGGGTCATCTGAGGAGGGGTAAAGAAGCTTGGACTAGCAGCCAGCCTGCCCAGTCACCATCTCTCTTTTCCTCAGACCACTGCTTGGCAGTTTGCCATTGGCCATGGGCTAGGCTGCACAGAGCCAGTGGGGCTTGTGGTAAGGCGGGCACAGCAAGTAACAAAAGTAATTGCCTTCCCCCCCTTCTAATTAGTTCTGAGCTAGCCACTGATCTTGTCAGCAGGCATTTTCAGAACTCTCCCTCTCCCAGCAGTTTGTGTTCCTCCCAATCCATTGCCATCCTCCTCCTATCTCATCCATTTCCACACATTTACCTCCATAGTTTCATTTATTTAGATTAGATTAGATAGATTTAGGTGTTATTTTTATTTCTTAACCCCTCCCTGTGTTCTTTCTCCCTCCCCTCCATTGAATCCTTCCCACCTCCCTTTATATATTCCGTCCCTGATTCCATTCCCCTGTTTTTGGATTTAATTAGAGTAGGATTAGTATGATTTAGGTTTCATTTCAGTTTTGTACCCCTCCCTGTGTTGTTTGTTGTGAGTTGTCTGTGTTACCCCGCCCCCACATCCCTGTGGATAGATAGATAGATAGATAGATAGATAGATAGATAGATAGATAGATGTAGGAGTTACTTAGTTATAGTGATAGATAGAGATAGTGTGTAGTGTATCAGTTTTAATATTTTATAGTGTGTTTGTAGGACTAGGCCTTTGCAGATATTAGATAATATTCCATTTAGTTCCAAAGGTTTTAGAATAGTTAATAGCAGTTAGAGTTGGTGTAGTAGATATATATATAATATTCAAATTCTGAATAAATAAATAAATAAATAAATAAAAAGCTTCGTGTGCATTATTTGGGTGGGAGAAATGGAGAAGGGAAGCAGGAGAGACTGGTCTGCTGCCCATAAGGCATGCAATTGGGCATGTGGCAGGGGTGGCAGGGGCCATGCCAGCAAAGTGGTAGGCATCAGCAGCAGCCCAAGTCCATCACCACACCGAAAACTGCACAGTCCTGATTTTGGCATTCGGGCTTCAGAGGCTCCCAACAATGGCACTAGGGGTGTGGTTCGGTGGCACCTCCTGCCAGTATCCTCCACTGTTACACAGGGCACTGGAAGGTCTGCAGTCCAGGAGGCTGTGTCTGTCTCTGCTGCAGCTGCAGGAGCAGGTGCAGTTGCTTCAGGGTCAGATGTTGGGCCATCATGGGCCATCATTGTCCCCCATTATTGATGTGATCCCCAGCAGTCCAGGACTGGTGGATCCCACCCGGGTGCTAGAGGAAGGGCCCGATCCCCAGTCAATGGCATCAGGGATAGGAACAGCAGTAGCAGCAGCAGTAGCAGCAGCAGCTATAGGGGACACAGGGAGAGTGGCAGCAGCATGGGCAGTCAATCAGCCTGAGAGTCCCAGTAATCCCCTTCGCGGGATATATCTCAGATTGGGGACAGTTAGGCAGATACTAGTCCTGTGGAGATGTCTGGGGCTGAGGTGATGGCTGTCCCTCTGAGAGCTGTGTCGCCACCATGTTCTGCCCCTCCCATCAGCGCTGTCATTGGTGCATCATCTAGGGTGGACCAGAAGAGCTTGTTGAGATACAGTGAGTAGGATACAAGTCTGCAATGCCTGACCAAGTAGGGGTGTCAGCCACCAAGCCCTGGCCAGGCCTCTGCCACTGCTCCGCCAATACCTGGCAGCCTGAAACGCCCGGCTGAGTAGGGTTGCCAGCCACCAAGCCCTGGCCGGGCCTCTGCCACTGCTCTGCCAATACCTGGCAGCCTGCAATGCCCAGCCAAGTAAGGATGCCAGCCACCAAGCCCTGGTCGGGCCTCTGCTGCTGTTTCGCCGATGCATGGCAGCTTGACATGCCCGGTCAAGTAGGGGTGCCAGGCTAGCTACCAAGTCCCAAGCCTTCCTGGCCTCTGGTGCTGCTGCTGTCGCTAGGTCTCAGATGGCCAGCCATGCCCCCATGGAAACCCTCAGGGGCCAAGTGCCAAGCCTTCCTGCCCAGGCAACCTGGAGTGCCAGTTCCCAGGCCTTCCCAGTTCCTGCTACTGCTGCCATGCCCCCATGGGCACCCTTGGAGTGCCCCAAGCCTCAGGCTGGCCAAATTTTCTGAACGTTCAGGGTGTCCGAACTCCATGGGACAGAACCCATGAACCCAAACTAAGTTTTTGGGCCGAACGACTAAACATCCAAACCCCGTTCTGTTCGCACATCCCTACTGTTGAGGCAGACCGGTCAACCTGGAAGTGACAGGGGCACTCCTGGATCTGATGTCCATCTGTTTACACTTATTGTCTCACAACTCCATGGGATTGGGGATGACAGCCCTGTCTAGACAGTTGATGTAACATTGAGCTTCTGTACACATGCTGGTGTGCCAAACTCCCAGATCTGGGAATAAGGCAAGGAGGACATATTCATGTTGTAGACCCTGCCCATCTTGTCAAATCCCTGTGGCTTTTGCATTCAGTTGAAGTGTGATTCACTCCTGCACAGAGGGTCTCAGAAAGCATGTACACCACTTGACTTGCTTAAACTCCATTTGCAGCACTTAAACCTTGTATGAGCTTCTCTATATATGAATCAGGTTGAACTCATACAGTGAACTGAATTGAACTGAAATGATCTAATATTTCCAGCTTTGCCTTTCAAGTTCCACGCAAGGGAAATAGTTTTGACTATTTAAAGAGCTTTTGCGTATCTTGTATAGTTACTGAATCACCATGACATTACTCAGACAATAATAAGCCTCCCAGTATAATAAGGATCATAAAAGCAATCATCCTTGGGCTAATGTTGTTTCCAGTGGAGTACTATCAACATCACTGGGAACAGAGATAGGCAACAATAAACAACTATGAAAATCCAACTCTAATTATTTTGTAGTAGCATTTATTTCTTTATAAAACTCAAACAATTTTAGCTCCAGTCCTGAGTCTGTGAAGGAAGCTTAAGCGAAAGAATTTTGCTTAAGGAAGTTAACTAGGATCTAGGAATAGAATAATGACTATGTAAGGTTCAGTTCATCTGCTTTTGTGGGCCATATCCACCCTTGGGTAGCAGGTAGCTGCGTAAAGAACTGCAGCCACAAATCTGTAACCTCTTCCTCTGAATCCAGCTTCCAGCCTTAAAGGCCCAGAGTCCTGCCCCACTCTCTATGTCAAATCTCTGTTAACCTTTCAGCTTTTTTACTTTCAGCCCTCATTTAATCACCACCCAGCTTGTCCAGCACATATTGAGGCTGGTAACCCATACTCTTCTTAAAGGAACTGCATCCTCTATCATGCTGGACTCTGCCACACTCCTCCCCCTTTTGGAAGACAGCCCTATTTGTTATAGGGCTGGCTTATCTAATCTTTACAAGCAGGGTGCATCCTTAAATCTTTCCCGCATCTATATCATTTAACAGTTCACATATCCGAATTCATTAATATAACCATAATCAATATCTCAATCCCAAATCTTGCTCTTTGCACTGGGGTCCAGCAACCCAATCTGGGCTTTAGTGTCCTTTCTGGCCTCCCTTCGCTCTTCACAACCCAGCCTGTACCACCAGGTTTCATCCTGCCAGGGAGACATTCCTCCACCTAGCTTACAATCTATACAAGGGAGCATTATCATCATTACATCCATTTTGTCAACCATTGGTCACCGGCTTCATCGCCTTCAATCTATCAGTCATTCATTTTGTCTATTCATAATTTCCACATAATCATAATTTCCACATTCTTTTTTTTTATTGGGTCTGGACTGCTTGATGGCAAACTTGAACCTTCTACAATGGGTGGAAACAGACATGATGCTAACCACCCTTTAACCACCCTTGGTGGTTATTTATGCATGTTGCAGGGCTGCATAGGGCACCAATACAGTCCTGCAACATGCATAAATAACCACCAAGGATGGTTAAAGGGTGGTTAGCATCATGTCTGTTTTCACCCAATCTCTCCCACTTCCCAGACTGGCTCCATTACCTCCAACCTGTCTGGTTGTATATATTTTCTGTCTTAGGGCCCTAACCCCATAAAGGGTGAAAACAGACATGACGCTAACCACCCTTTAACCACCCTTGGTGGTCATTTATGCATGTTTCAGGGCTGCATAGGGCACCAATGCAGCCCTGCAACATGCATAAATAATAGGGGCGGGAAACCGGTAAAATCCGGTATCTGATAATGCCGGTACCGGACGTACCGGCATTATCGGATTCGACCCGGTAATCCGGTCCGGGGTACCGGATTCCGGATACCGGATTTTTTTGCATTGCAGCCATTTAAAAATGGCTGCAATGTAAAAACTTCAAGCCCCAAGTTAAAAAAAACAAACCCTCCCCGACTCCAGGCTGTGCGGGTGGAAGGGGGGACACCCCCCACCCACCCTGCCCAGCCTGGATTTTTGTTTAAAAACAGACTGAGAGGCGAGCCCAGCCCCCAGCACCAGCGGCCGCGGCGTCCCCGCAGCTGCCGGTAAGTATGACCCGATCCCTGGGGTGTGTGTTTAACACCCCCCC
>QEPC01014995.1:88165-131994 GCA_003113815.1 Sphenodon punctatus | reverse complement strand
GGGGGAGGGGGAAGGAATTCATTTATTTCATTGAGTTCAATGGGGACACAGCGCCCCATTGAACTCAATGAAATAAATCCGGTACCGGTATACCGGATTTAATCTGGGAATCCGGTTTTTGCAGAACCGGTAACCGGTAAATCTGGTAGCCAGTAATGGGCCCGGGGTCCCACCTCTAATAAATAACCACCAAGGGTGGTTAAAGGGTGGTTAGCATCATGTCTGTTTTCACCCAAAGTCTAAGGGGATTCGAATCCCTTATTATTCCATCAAACATATCAGGCCGGCTCCATTACCTTCACCCTGCCTGAGGTGTTTTGTCTTTGTAGTCCTTTTAAAATGCCTTTTCCATAGGAGTAGGGTGTGTGGGCCCTCTCATTCTTTCCCAACACTCCCGCTCTGGGACCCTGTTGGCCTCTTCAGGCCATGGTTTCTGAGGCTCTAGCCACTTAATTCCTTTTCACTTTATTCTCCCAGGGATTTTTCATATTTTTTTTTAAAAAGTCTTATTTCTTTCTTTAGCTTTTCTATCACTTCTGCTCAGTTATTCAAGGCATTCTCTAATCTCTCATGTTCTTGCTTTAACTTTAAGATTTCTTTTGTCAGTTCTCCCACACTTTCCATCAGGTTTTCTAATCCTTTACACATTTCCTCTATTTGTTCCGTGGTTAACACTGTCTGGGTGTACTTTCCTCTCACTTCTAGTTTCAGGCCATAAACTACTTCATTTTGGCCAGCTATAGCAGCTTTTAACTGTGCATGGTCAATTTCTCTTTTTTTAACCCTTCACACCCTCTTTAGGTAATTTATATTCCTCTGCCATCTAGTACAGACTGAGCAGTCTTTTCCATTAACTTTCTGTGACCTTCATCTGCAACTCCTCTTTCACAGGGTCTGCTCCAAATCGTCATTTTTGGACTTCCTCTTGGAGGAATAGCTTTTTATACGCTACAAGGCTTGACAAGCCCAACACCTCCTTATCTGGGACCCTTTATTTATTTGTTCATTTATTTATTTTAAAAAATTGTTACCCCGCTCCTCCTTAGGGCAACTTACAATCACCAATTTAGATTCAAGGGATTCACCGGGGTCTCATTTATTGTACCAGTAAGGCCTGGGTTCTCTTTTGGGGGCTGTCCTTCTTTTCCTTCAGAGGACAAAACCCAAAGGGCACATTCTTTTCAGGTGTCCCATAATACCACAGTTCCACCATATTTTCTTCTTAATTCCATACCCATACAAGGTTTCTCTCTGGTTAAACTGAATCTGTGCTTTTTCTTTTATTTTCTTTTATACCCCACCCTTCCCAAGTGGCTTAGGGTGGCTTACAAAACAGATAAAATACATAAAACAGCATAAGAACTACCCCCAACCGTTCCCCTTACCCCTCCCAACCCCGTCACAACCCCCCAAAAATCCTCCCCAAGTACCTCCTCACACTCCAATCCCCCCCCAACCCTATCCCTGCCTGCCAAATGACATAACAAAAAGAAAGTCTTACACCACCTCCAAAATATGCCCAGGCTCAGGCTCAAATGAACCTCTGGGGGAAGGGAGTTCCACAGCACTGGGGCAGCAGCTGAGAACATCCCCCTGTGAGCCCTCACCGTACAAAAAGACTAACACATGTTATGCACGGGGAGGCGCTCCCGGCCGATCACAGGGGTCACAGTGGGGCATGGAAGAACAGGCAGGCTCTCAGATATATGGGGCCCAGACCTTTTATGTCTTTAAAGGTCAAAAGCAGCACCTTGAAATGTGCCTGGAAAGCTATAGGGAGCCAGTGCAGCGAACGGAGCACAGGTGTAATGTGACCCCAGTGCCTAACCCATGAAAGAAAGCGAGCCACTACATTCTGCACCAGCTGCAGCTTCTGAACAGTGATCAAGGGCAGTTCCATATAGAGCGCATTGCAGTAGTCTAGCCCTGAGATGATGAAAGCATGGATGGTAGTGGCCAGATCCGAATTAGAAAGAAAAGGTCACAGTCTTCTCACCAGATGGAGTTGGTGAAAATTGCTCCTGGCCACTGCCACAACCTGACAATCCAGGCACAACAAGAGGTCCAAAAGCACTCCAAGACTGTGAACCTGACTGACCAGAGGGGGTCGGACTCCATCAATACTAGGAGTCCCAATCTCCTCCAGGTCACAAGGTTGGCCAACCATAATCACTTCAGTCTTGTCTGGATTCAGATTCAATTGTCTCATCCAGTCCCCAACAGCAGCCAGGCATTGGGTAAGCACTGAGACTGCAGGGCCTGGGTTGGATGAAAAAGAGAGGTAGTGCTGAGTGTCATCAGCCTACTGATGGAACTTCACCCCAGCCTCTGAATGACCTCACCCAGTGGCCCCATATACACATTGAACAAGAGGTGGGACAGAATAGAATCCTGAGGGACCCCACAGGGGAGGTCCTGAGAGGATGACAAGCAATTGTCCATCACCACTCTCTTTGACTTCCTTGACAGGAAGGAGTTGAACCACGCAAAAGTGTTCCCGTGCACATGCGCCAGGTCCTGCAGTCATGTCAACAACACCTCGTGGTCCACTGTATCAAAGGCCACCAAAATATCTAACAGGACAGAATTTCCCTTGTCGATCTCCAGGAGTAGGCCATCAACCAAGGCCACAAGCACAGTCTCCATACCATACCCAGGATGGAAGCCTGACTGAAATGGGTCCAGGAATCTGATAGCTATTAAATGTAATGTGCTTAATAGGGATTCTTAATCCAATATTTATGAAACTTTGCATAAATGATCCTTGTCATGAGAGGTACAGTCTGCCAAAGGTTTAGCCTTATTGGACATATAGAAATGAAGTTAAAGCCAGAAATCCATTACAAACCATGATGCATATAAAATCAGGACCCTTTATCCAATCTTTCTGAAATTTGCCACGCAGAATTAGGGATGTGCAAACAGAATGTGGTTCAGATGTTCGGCTGTTCAGTCATTCAGTTTGAAAACCAAGTTCGGGTTCGGTTGTTCAGTTTGGCGGAGTTCGGTTGGGCTAAACATTGCCAAACATTCAAAATAGTGCTTCAGTACCGATATCAATACCCATTTTTTTTTGGTATCATTATAATTTGGCCCTGAGACCACCCCTGGTGCCAGGAAATCTGCTCCTCTGCTGCCTCCCCATTCCAGTCATGTTTTTACCGCCCGAATGGGCCTTCCGGTCACATTTTTTCCCACCCCAAAATCATCCGAACTCATCTGAACTCACTTGAACATGACCGAACTGTTCGGTCATTTTCGAGTTCAGTTTGGATGTTCGGTTCAGACGTCCGAACAGACGGTCAGAACTCAGAACATCCGAACCGTGTTTGCACATCCCTATGCAGAATCCCCTAGATTGCAGCTGGTGCAGAATGTGGTGGTCCATCTCCTAGTGGGACTGGGTTGCCTCAAAGCATATTACACCAGTGCTCCATTCTCTGCACTGGCTGCCAGTGGTTTTCCGGGTCTGATTCAAGGTGTTGGTCTTGGCCTATAAAGCCCTAAATGGCATGGGCCCTGCCTATCTGCAAGATCACCTCACTCCCTGGGTCATGGATCGACCCCTGCGGTCATCCGGGGGTGCCCTGCTCAAGGTTCCCTGAGTTTTTTTGGGAACCACGCAGGGGAGGGCATTCTTGGTGGCTGCACTGTGCCTGTGGAACCCCCTTCTGGTAGAGGCCCAACTGGCCCTGGACCTTCCCTCCTTTTGCAGAAGTTGTAAGACCTGGCTGTTCTGCCAGGCATTTGGCAGGGAAGGGTGGTAGTGGGTGGGGAGGTGGTAGTGGGTGGGGGTGGGATATGTTTCTCTGTTTCCTACTTTTTATGATTTATTTTAATTGTTTTTAATGATTGTAAGCCACTCCTGCCTGGGGCAGGAGGGGCAGGGTAATAAGTTTTTTTAAATAAATAAATAAATAAATAAATAAGGGATATATTCACTCCTAATTTAATTTAAACCTAATGGTAGACAAACATGTTACAATCTGATATATATGTCCCATAATTGTAGAAAATTTGTATTCCAAAATTTTGTTATTACATTTTTCATTTTCATTTTTCTGGTATAAATAACAAAAAGAAAATTCTGCTATTTATACCAAAAAAATGCACACCCTAACAATAACTCCCCACAATTTCACTCAGGGCTCAGATTTTCCTGGATCTATAACCAGCAGCAAAGCTTGAGGTGGTGGCAGTTTCAACAGAAGGGCCTGGCGTGGGAGCCCAATGGCAGGTGTGCAATGTAGCAGGAAAAAATCAGCAGCTGAGATCAGTTTGGCAGCAGAGAGCTGTTTGTTGAGGCTAAACTCTGTGGAGCCAGGCTTATAGCATTTATCTTCTGCCCCCTCTTTCTTCAGAAAAGGATGAGGTTCTGACAGGATCTCCTGACTGTGAGTTGCATTACTCGTATATCTGCCAGGCCAGAAACAGTTTCTCCATTCCTCTGAGTACAGATCTGGCTGGGTAGGACTGCTTTTTCTCAGCTGCTGATCCGTATGTAATAGGATTCTGTACAGCTTGGCCCTTCCCTTCCAGCTCTGTAACTCTGTGGGAGGATAGGGATCCTGAAGGATATGGCAGTATAAGGAGAAGCATAAAGCCTCACTCTCAGCTGCCACATTTGGAGATCTCATCCCCTGATTGGTTTGACTAATGGCCATTCATGGACCTGTCCTCTAAGAATGTATCTAATCTTTCCATGGTTATGCTATCTATTGGCTTTCACAACATCCCCTGGCAATGAGTTCCATAAGTTACTTGTTCATTGGGGTTGGACTAGATGATCCTTGAAATCAATTTTTTTTAAAAACTGCTTCCCTTGATTTATCTTAAATCCACCTCATTCCTCTGAGCTCACTCATTAGGGCTTGAGAGAAGGGTACTGAATCCATGGACCAGATCCAGAAATCTGCTCCTCTGACAAATTTAGGTGAAATAGGCTTGGGTGCAATCAAAAGTTAACAAGACACAGGTATACTGACCTGGGGCTATCTGGGAGGTTTGGGAAGGGGCTGCTGAAGCCATCGGTTCGGTTTTTTACAGCAAAAAGGAAAAGGCTTCTGAGCCACCCTTGGAGAGGGCCCATTATTGTGGACTAAGCCTGGGCCCTGCTGAGCCTTGCTACACCCCTGCACTGCTTACATGGCATAGAAGTTAAGGCAGGAGCCTTAACTTACAATGGCTATGCTTTTTGAAGCATGATTGAATTTGTAAGGGTCCATCAATCAATCATACAAGTCACACAGTACAGTGACACACAAAGACAACTGAAACATAAAAAATCAGAGAACACTGCATGTAAAGAAAATTCAGTGATACAAAAAGACAGACACACAGATTACAAAGGGAAAGAAGGATTAAGGGAGGAAAAGCAGGAACTGGAAAAGTGGGAATTGGAATAGAACTGGAATTTGAGAAAGGGAGGAAGAAACAAGTATGAAAGCTGAAAAACCAAAGCAGTGCACCAGTATCTTTCTGTGGAGTGCCCAGAAGATTTATGGCAGAGTGAGAGGGCAGGTGAGGTCCAGAAGCTTTTATTAATTTCCAGTGCTCTCCCCCACACCTCCTTGATTAGTACTGCCAAATTTGGAATAGGGATGGACGAACAGATCACAGTTCGGGTTCAGCCATTCGGTTTGGTCCGGTTCAGTTCACCCGCTTGGTCATTCGATTCGGTCGTGTTTGGTTCGGGCATTCGGAAAAAGGCTCCCTGTGCAAGGAATGATGGCCCCAGACCCACGACGGTGGGTCCTGTGGCTAGAGTGGCAGCTTCTGGATATTGGGACAGCCATCCCTGCCTGCAAATTGGCCCCAGAACCCTGATGGCGGGTCCTGGGGCTGGAGTGGCTGTTTCTTGATATGGTGGAACGACAGCGCCTCTGTGTGAGGAATGATGGTCCCAGACCAATGACATTGAGTCGTGGGGCTAGAGAGGCAGCTTCTAGATATTGGCCAGCCACAGCCCTCCCTGCCAGTAACGTAGGCCCCAGAACCCTGACGGTGGGTCCTAGGGCTGGAGTAGCTGTTTCTTGATGTGGTGGAATGACATCGCCTCTGTGCGAGAAATGACGGCCCCAGACCCATGACAGTGGGTCCTGAGGCTAGAGTGGCAGCTTCTAGATATTGGCCACATCCCTCCCTGCCTGTAACTTGGCCCCAGAACCCTGACAGTGGGTCCTGGGGCTGGAGTGGCTGTTTCTTGATGCGGTGGAATGACATTGCCTCTGTGCGAGGAATAATGGCCAGATCCATGATGGTGGGTCCTGGGGCTAGAATGGAAGCTTCTAGATATTGGCTACAGCCCTCCCTGCCTGTAACTAGGTCCCAGAACCCTGACAGCAGGTCCTGTGGCTGGAGTGGCTGTTTCTTGGTGCGGTCGAATAACATCACCTCTGTGCAAGTAATGATGGCCCCAGACCCAATACCTAGTCACAGCTTCTAGGTATTGGCCACAGCCCTCCCTGCCTGTAACTTGTCCCCAGAATCCTGATGGCGGGTCCTGGGGCTGGAGTGGCAGTTTCTTGGTGCGGTGGAATGACATCGCCTCTGTGCGAGGAATGATGCCCCCAGGCCCATGATGGTGGGTCCTGGGGATAGAGTGGCAGCTTCTAGATATTGGCCATCCACAGTCCTCCCTGCCAGTAACATAGACCCCAGAACCCTGACGGCGGGTCCTGGGGCTGGAGTGGCTGTTTCTTGATGCGGTGGAATGACATCACCTCTGTGCGAGGAATGATGGCCCCAGACCTATGACGGTGGGTCCTGGGCCTAGAGTGGCAGCTTCTAGATATTGGTCACAGCCCTCCCTGCCTGTAACCTGGCCCCAGAACCCTGACATCGGGTCCTGGGGCTGGAGTGGCTGTTTCTTGTTGCAGTGGAGTGACATCACCTCTGTGCAAGGAATGATGGCCCCAGACCCATGGTGGTGGGTCCTGGGGCTAGAGTGGAAGCTTCTAGATATTGGCCACAGCCCTCCCTTCCAGTAACGTAGGCCCCAGAACCCTGATGGTGGGTCCTGGGGCTGGAGTGGCTGTTTCTTCTTTTTTATACATCTATCTTTACACTAAATCTTACTCCTATTAACTATTCTAAAACCTATTGAACTAAATGGAATATCCTAATAATTAACTACAAAAGGCCTTTTCCTACAAACATACCGTATCTCTATCTAACTCTATGACTAAGCTAAGTACTCTGTATATCTATCTAGTAACTATCTATCTAATAACTATCTATCTAAATATACAATATTACACAGGGGAAAACACAAAGAACACAGGGAGGGGTACAAAACTGAAATGAAAATCAATCTAATAATAATCCTACTCTAAATAAATCCAAAACTTAAAACAGGGGAAGGGAATAAGGGATGGAACAAGAGGGAGAGGGAAGGGATTCAATGGAGAGGGAAAAGAGGAAGGAAGATTGAACACACGAAACACAGGGAGGGGTAAAAACAAAAAATTGGCACCTAAATCTATCTAATATAATCTAAATAAATAATAATATGGAGGTAAATGGGTTGGATGGGTGAAATGGGAGGAGGATGGCAATGGATTAGGAATAGGAAGGAACAAGGAGGGAGAGAGGGAGCCTTCTGAAATGCCTGCTGTTCAGGAACAGTGACTAGCTCAGAAGGTGTTGGGAAGGGGGGAGGCAATCAGTTTTGTTTCTTGCTGCGCCCGCCTAACCGCAAGCCCCATTGGCTCTTCTGTGCAGCCTAGCCCGTGGCCAATCGCATACTGCAAAGCCAGTGGTCTGAGGCAAAAAGGGATGGTGATTGGGCAGGCTGGCTGGTACTCCAAGCCTCTCCACCCCTGGTGCCTGGAAGTCTGCTCCTCAGATGACTCCCCCTCCCTGTCACATTTTGCCTTCCAGTGACACATTTTTGCCACCCAAACTCACCCGAACGTGATCCCAACTGACCAAACTGTTCGGTCATTTCGATGTTCGGAATCTAGTTCGGTTCTGTCAGTTCGTGTTTAGATTTGGGTTCAGTCATACGAACAGGCAGAGTTCGAGCCGAACTCCGAACTTCCGAACCGCGTTCGCCCATCCCTAATTTGGAAGCATGTGCAAGGAAAGAACTATCTGAGGGGATCTTCTACGTGTACCACAGATGTAAGATCACTGAGATGTGTTGGTGATTCCAGTGGGCCAGTGGTGATGTCAGTTAGTAACATCACCAGGTGATGTCAGTTAGTGGTGAAACTTGATGTTTGTTTTTCGTTGGAAAACACTGAAGACTGAGGTACTCGATTTTCCAAGTTATGAAATTTTGAGGAATGGCCCCTGAAACTTCAGAACTTGAAAAATACTCAGCCGAGTGCAGGGGAAGGTGTTCCCTTTTCCCTGGCCCCATCCGGCCTATTCTATTCCTGGCCATCAGGGGCCAGGGAGAAGTGGTGGGGGCCTAGTGGGGGCTCAAGAGTGGGGTGCTTAATGAAGTGGGGGCCTAGGAATGGCTGAGGGGTAGAGTATTCACCCTCCTGAGGGGCTCATCTGACACATAGCTTCCTTTGGACTGGGCACGTTTTTTTATATAAATGGGGGGAGGGGGAATCTGAACATGCTCAGAAGGGCCAAATGGCCTCTTCTGAGCATGCTTGAACCATTCCAAGATGGCGCTGACAGCGTCAGCACGCTGTGGGTGCCATCTTGGAAATGTCTGAGCATGCTCAGAAGGGACCATTTTCTTTTCTTTTTATAAACTTACCCAATCTGAATAAAGACACACTCCTCTGGAGCCCCTCTGGAGGGTGAGTACTGTATTCCTCAGCACCTCTGAGGCCACCACCCCCTCTTCCCTGGCCCATTCCCTCCCCCCACTGGCTTTCTCTGGTGAACTCCTTGGCCCCTACCTTTGGAATTCCTGAGTATTCGCCAAGGATCCTTGGACCAGCCTGAGCACTTGGAACCAGTCTTTGAAAACTCGGCGAATACTCACAAATAATAATTTTTATATTCAATGAAGCCCTAATTTCAATCAATCATATCTCTTGACTATCTTGTGACTGCTCTCCTCCCCCTTTCTGAGTTGTAGTTTTCCACTTCCTCAGCCCTGCTAGCAAGCAGGCTTAGGAAAACAAAACAAATGAAATCAAGTTTCATTTGCTTATTCATTCATTTTCATTAGTTATGAAAATTAATGGGACTCCATTAGTTTTTGTAACAAAACAAAACTAATTGCACCCCCCTAGAAGGTATTATGTACAACCGTGGGAGAATGAAGTTCAAATCTTTCTGTGGTTGACTTGGGAAAGTCAATTATTGTCATAATTCCCCTCACAGAGGTACTGTGAAACTAAAACCCATTAATATTTGTGAGGTGATCATACATTGTGGTGATTTATACCCTTTTAAAATGAAACCCACCCCCCCCCCACTCAGTGTTTGGGCGGGTGTGTGTGTGGGGTGTATCCATGTAACTGGCTGGAAGTGGGTGGGTGGATGGGTGTTCGCTGTTCGTCCATGTGAACACCGAGCGGACTGGGTGGGGGAGGTGTGCGCTCCCGCACAACACCCACCTCCACCCATGCAGACCCTCCAGAAAACTGGCGGAGGCCCTGTGGGTGTAGGTGTGTGTGTGTCCATGTAAAGGGCAAACACCCACCTCCACCCACTGTGCCTGAACACCCATCCCCCCACCCCATCCATGTAAAAAGGGTCATTGATAAAACAAATGAATGACTATTGTTAGGTGATTACTCTATTGGGATTCCAATGAAAATGAACTGAAATAAACTAACTAAAGTAAAACTGGCAAATTGATTGGAAGAGTGAAAAGTTAATTTCTGCCCTCAAGGAAGCATATCAAGTTACTCTTTATTTTATTGGGGACGGGGCCTCGTGAGGGCATAAAAGATTAATTTTTCATTGTTTTATAAAGAAATGTCTAATAAAAACAAAGGAATTGAACCAGGGCCCCACTTGACCGCGTGGCAAGTGTTTGCAGGATCAGGTCCCAACGAGAGAGATACATGGGGTTGCAGCATAAAATACAGTTTATTTATCACACCATCATTTCCTAGGCCAGACACCAAGCCTCTGGCCACAGTCCAACCACTAGAGTCTAGTCACAACCACAATCCCAGACTAGCTCTTTACCAACTCACACAGAGTCTCTTGGGGCTCTCAGGTCCAGACCTCCTCCCTTCCAGGCATCCAGGTTAGGCAGCTTCTCCAGGAGATGTGTTCTCTTCAGTGGTCAGGAGCAGACTGCCCAATAAGAAGGGACCAAAAGACTGGGGCACAGAGACAAAAAAAACAATTGGGCTACCTGTGAAGCAACAGGCTGCAAAAAGGGGCCAGCAGAGATGGGGGGGGGGGGGGGGCGCCCGCTGCCGGCCCGGGCGACGAGCCACCCCGGAAACGGGTAAGGGGCCGATGGGGGGGGCAGCAGCACAGGGGCCCAAAGGGGCCAGCAGAGAGGGGGGGGGGGGGGGGGGAAAGCTGCTGGGCCTTTAATAAAGAGGGCTATTTGAAAAGAGAATACCCTACTCCAAAGAAAATCCTTAGTAGGAGGGGAAAGTCCCACAGGGAGAGAAAGAGAGAAGGAATTTATAGAGAAGGAAACATAGACAGGCTTGACATTGGAAGTCCTAGAGAAGTGGAGAAACATAGTGAGGAGTAGTAAAAAGGATCTCCCTGATAAAATAGACCTGGCTATGGAGGTTCTAGAAAAAGGAGGCCAAGAAATGAAGCAATTAACTATGACTAGGAAGAACTTTCATAAGGAAAATGAGGATCTGAAGAGAGAGATCCAAGAGTTAAAAATAGAGGTAAAGAGACTTGAGCTGAGAAAAAGAAACAATGAAAAGAGTTACCAGACTGGGATGAGTGGAGAGGGAGCTTTTGGAGGATTTGTGCAGACTGAGACAGGTCTTGAATATAAGGTGGGTCAGACAGCATGGACTGACTGGTTACCACAGGAACAGAAAGAGAGGCTGGCTAGAACTGTGTAATTTAATTTATTTATTTATATATAAAAACTTGATACCCTGCCCCTCCTGACACAGCAGCTTGGGGCGGCTTACAAGTTATGGACTTGTATGCTGGATACATAAATATTGGTCAGAGGCTTGGTGCCTGGCCTGGGACTTTGTGAGTGTGAATAAACTGCTTTTGAACTAAACACTTGAGTGACAACCTCCTTGGGCACCGATCCTTCATACACTTAACCCACAGCCAGCAGGGCCCTGTGACAAATTGGTGGAGAATGCAGGCAAGCCTTGTTGACCACCAAGCAAGTGATTCCCCAAAGGCGGTAAGATCCTAGAACAGGGTGGTGTTGCAGAGGATTGCACCCGGAGAGGATTGTGCCCAGCTGAGGAGTGGGAAGCAGAGGAGTGCAAGGGAGTTCAGCCGAGTGGTTTGAGCAGGGCTGGAGCCAGGAGGTTCACCCTTCAGTGTGACGTCAGTCCAAAGCAACAAAATGGTGGTTAGAGGAGTGCAACCAAGGACTCTCTGGACCTAGATAGAGCCAGAGTTGCAGAGCTGCTGTTGGAGCAGAGGAGGACAATGTACCCTAGCAGCATAGAGACTGCATATCCCACTGCAGAGGAAACAGACAACATGGGACACTAGGTACCAGGGTGCTCTCAGTTGAGGAACTCCAAGCAAATGTTATAACTGTGGGCTTTGGGGACATTTGTAGAAGCACTGTTCCTCTAGAGCATATAAAAGGAAGGAATGGACTCTGGGGTGTCAGAGTGGGGCAGCTTATGGATACCCCAGGGGAGAGAGACTTGGTGCACCTAAGTATTGTTGGATCTGCTGGCAGCAGGGACTTCTGCAAAAACACAACCCATTAAGATGGGGCCAAAAGACTGGGGCACAGAGACAAGAAAGCAATTGGGCTACCTGTGAAGCAACAGCCTGCGAAAAAGGGCGAGCAGAGAAAAAGATTTGATGACAGGAAGGTTTTTTTAATTGGACAGTGCAAATTGTTTGGTTTGGCATGGGCGGAATGGGTCCCAGTAATTCTATAAGTCATTACCAGGATTCTGTGGAGAAATTTACTCTGCAGGGCTAACTAGAATTTTTAAAGTAGTTAAAATACCTCTTGATTATGTCACTAAAACCAGCAGGTTTGATTTCCAGTTACACACACAGAGTAGATCTGTTGGGTAAGTGCGTTTCATTTCTACGTTGTCCCTTTTCAGAGAAGAACTGCACTTTAAGGCAATGGAAATGATATGTAATCAGTGCCAAGGATCATCTTGACAAGATGATCAGGATGGTAGTTGCTATTGATTAATGGAAGCAAAAGATTTTTCTTTCAACTTCTTGTTTTTCTGGTATTGAATGGAACGTCATCCTGGGAAACCTTTCCATGTTGTTGTTGCTGAAGAAAGCTACCTTGGCTTATGTGAGCGTCATTAAACTTAATTGTCTGCTATTCCACTTCTTTCCCCAATCCTCATACAGCCCTGCATTTAGGAATAATACAAGGTTGAGCATCCTGAACCCAATTAAAGCTGTCTCTTATGAACGGCAGAAGATGACACTTTCCAGGTGAGCCTTTTCAAGTTGTTTTCATGAGGGGATAATTTCAAGCAAATAGCACATTTTGGTGCTGCCCTACATCAAGATGCTCTGCCAGTGTCTATATTTCATCATGTCAGAGCAATGATATCCATGGTCTGCACAGCAAGCTCTCACTATATTATTATTATTTATTTATTTATTAAATATATTCATCTCTCGCCAATGAGGTGACTTAAGGTGGCTAACAATTGATTTTTAGGCCGGGCAGCTACTCTGCGACTGGGCAGCACCCTGGCCTTTGCCTGTGGCTTTCCCACGGTAGTTCTATTTGCACCCAGGCTTTTCTTCACTGGACTGCTGTGGTGCCCCCAGTCCCTCAAGTGCAGGACCTATGGCCTCCCCACTCCTGTTTTCGGTGCACCCTCCCATTCCCTTCTAGCTCCAAATGCAGCTTATTGATATGTCATACCACCAGTCTCCAAGCCCTGCCCCTACCAAACTTCCCTCCTTTCCCAAAAGAAGCACAGAATGTATAGATTACGAAAAAATAATGAACTTTATTTTTTTAAAAAATATATTTATTTCTTCTTGCATGTGCTCCTTTTGGGGGCAGCTGGGCGCATTCACTTTAGGTGGTGGGACTAACAGGGGGACATTTTCCTGATCCTTCTCCCCCCTTGGATATGGCTGTGTAGGAATATTCATGGGAGGTCTGAGGAAACTATTGGAATGGAGGAGAAGCATGTCTGACCCAGGAACTGTTCCCAGGCATGAGTGTAGGACAAATGGGGGTGGAGTGTGGGGAGAACCAGACTGAGTGATTGAGTAACACATAGGGGGGCAGGAATGGTCAGTGGTGGATAGGAAATGGTGCCTGCCCCTTAGCAACAGTTCTCACAGTCACAGCAGCAACTTGCTCCAGCAGGTAGTTCTTGAGCTGAATGGACGAAGACACGCTGTTTTGTGTCTTTGCCCACATCTTGCTCATCTCTTTGCTCAACTTCTCAATCATGCTTTCTGACCACTCAAACTGATGCCAGAGGTGAGCTCGGTGCCTGTCTTCCTGCCGGTGGTCCAGGTGGGCCTCGGCAGCAAAGGCCTTGTGTTCCATGGCATCTTGCTGCATGAACTGACTATGCTCCCTGGCCATGCTGTTAATGGGGTCATGGATCTCATCTGCCCACTGCATGGTCTCCCCAAGCAGCTTCCTTGCCAAATCCTCCTTGCACTGCTAGTTGCAGGCCTACTTGCCGCTAGTGACTGGGGGTTCCATCTAGGCTCGTTGTTCTAGAAGACCTGTAGCTAGGCAACAAGGAAGCCATTAGTTTAGACAAGCCCACCCACTTTCTCACCTTGGTGTTTCAGGCCCCCACGCCCCCGATGTTCAGCCCTCTGTCAAACTGAAGAGAGGTGGGAATGAGTACCTGGCCTATGCAGCTGCTGGGGCAGTTGATGCAGAGGGATCCCAGTGCCATACAGTTTTCCTCCCATGATCACTGTAGAGGAGTGAAGAACATACACAAATCAACCACCACCATTCAAACCATCTCCACCCTTTCAGCCACCATTTTGACTTCCAACCCGCCTCCCAGCTGCCAACCCACTGTCCTGCCATGGTACCTCCCCGCCACCATGATGCCTTCCCACACACTTCCTGTGCCTTGCATTCCTGTCCTGTTTAGCTATTTCCTGGTGAGTTTCCTGCTGCTCCTTACATTATCTTCACCACCTGTCAACACAGTAAACAATGAAAAACATATTTAGATAACAACAAATGGAAACCATTATAAAACAGGTGTGTAAACACATCCCCTCATTTCCACCAGTGCATTAACTTACAGTTCTCTTCTGCTTCCTCTACAAAGTTGACAGCCGGGTCTTCTATGTCCTCGACTAGAATCTTGGGTGTCTCCTCAAAGAGGAGCTGTCTCTCAAGCTCAAGGGGGTATACCATGAGAGTCATGGTATCCATGTCCACATTTATATGTGCTGGCTCTGGTGTGTGGATAGGCATGAAGGGATGTCTGCCGGTGGTTGTGGCTTCTGTGGTGGAAACAGTAGTGGTTGGAATTGGGGCGGTTGCAACAGGAACTGGCAGTGGGGGAGTCATATCCACCTACTTGTGGCCCCTCAAGAAGATGCATCCATTCAGGTGGGATGCATTAATGACTCCATCCACACAGAGGTACCAGTCGTGGAGCTTGTAATAGAGCAATGTTTGCCTCCTACAACTGGAGGCAAAGTTGTTGTCCTGTATCTCTTTGTATCCACGCCTCCAACCTTTGGCCCGCTGCTGACACTGGTTCATGTCCTGTGTGTAGTCCTGCTGCACTATTTGGACTCAAAACTCTTGGGACACTGCCTTGTTCTTGTAGCACTTCACCAGGGCATGTTGGATCCTCTGCTCCCCCCATAGAGTGATGAAGGCCTTGTTCTCTTCATCTGTCCAGGGAATGCAGTGTTGATGAGAGTATTGACAGGCAGAAAGCAACTGAGATTGCATGGTGGTGATAATGATGATAGTTGTTGCCTGACTGTTGGTTTGAGCTATGGCCCTGGTGATGGCACTCTTCCACAAGGTATTATGGAGAATGCAAAAGCTGGGAAAGATAAATTGTTGGGCATGTACTGCCAATCAGGAAGAGCTGGGAGAATGCAAGTTTGAATATGGTGTGTTGGGCTTTAAGGCAGACATTACATGCGTGCCAGTGAGACCAAGAGTAGATAGAGGAGCCAGAAGTGGTTGCTCCTTGGAATGTTCTAGATTTGTTTTGCCCACAACTCTATGGTGTTGGCAGACCTTTATGCACAGAGGCTGCATGCAACCTAATTGATGGGATGCAGACATATGGGTGCACATCAGGGAATTCCCTGTCCCTTTGAGGCTCTTGTGGTGTGTGTGTTGTAGTTCCATAGGGCCATTGGCCTGCTCTGATGGCTATGTCCCTCCCTCTGTCCTCTGCAGTGCAAGCCCTGATTTCTGAGTGCACCCGGGAGCAGGGGGGTGTCCTGGACCTCCTCCTGCATGTTCTGGAGTCGATGCACCGGCTGGACCATGCACAGGCTGTGCGCTGGCACCGGGATCAGGGTCGCTGGCCCTATTGATCGGAATCTGCCCTGGCCCTGCCGCTGCTTTTGATCTCCCCCCGTTCCGCTCCCCTTCCCCGTGCACTGCCCTATTGTTGTCCTCCATTGGGGTTCCTTGTTCTATTAAACTGTCTGTATGGTTCCCTCTTTGTGTGTGCGCTGTGCTTTGTGTTGACCTCTCCCATTGGGCGGCCGACTCTTGGGGGGTGCTGCTAATTTCCCTGGGTGGTGTGGGTGCTTCCCCCCCTTGTCCCCTGTGGCCCATGTGCCTGTCCATCTGTGCCTTTGTTGCCCGCTGTGTGTGTGGTGCTCTTCTGGGGGGTGTGTGTGTGTGTCTCTGTGGTGCCGGGTGGTCTTGGCTCTGTGCCGGGGCTGTTTGGTGCCGGCTCCTTTGTAGCTGCTGTCATCCCATCTCCCTCCTGCCGCACTCGTGCGGTTTCTGGTGGCTCGGGGGTGGGGCCATGTTGCGCGGCTTCATTTTCCCTCTGTTGGTCATGTTGTGCCATCGCTGCGCCGGGCAGGGCTTACCCGGCATTCCTAGTCCTGACTGTCCGTGTACTTGCATGGGTGTTTTCTGGGTGCTTCCTAGGATGGGTGTTTGGCCGCTGGGTGTTTGCCGGCCCCTCCCCTTTCCTTCCCACAACTCCCCGCGGCACTGTCCATGTACCTGTCTCCCTGCTCGGTGCCGCCAGGTGTTTTCTGGGTGTGCTCACCCACCCCTCCACACCCATTTCCACCCATCGGCGCTGTTGCACCATCCATGTAAAAACAGCCCAAAAGTCTTCAAGAGGGACACTTCAATTACTTATAAAATTTGGACCGTTTATCAAAAATCTTTATACAGTTTGGTAGAGAGTTCCTAAAGGTCTGAGATACAATCTTGCCAAATTTCATATACAATGGATGGACAAAAATATGTTACAGCCAGAAATGCATTTACACATAATGTATTGAATCTCATAATATTGTATATATTATGGTTATGTGTTGATGTCCTTCATTTTATTGTATGGTGTTTATTATGTGTTGTTTGTAGGTGATGGTGAAAGCTATGCGATAATAAATTATTCATTCATTCATTCATTTACATATTAATTGCTGATAACATAAGGACCCTTTCTCCAGTCCTTCTGGAATTTGGCAGAGATAGTAATACTCAGGAGGGGTATTAAGAATATGTGAACGCGGTTTGAAAGTTCGGAGTTTGGCCCGAACTTGGCCTCTTCGGATGACCGAACCGAACTTCTGAACCGAACGCTCGAACTTCCAAACAGTTCGGAAAAGTTTGGATGAGTTCGGGAGTGGAAAAAACGTGACTTTGGGCTGGAAAATATCGACTGGAAGGTGGAGGCAGCTGAGGAGCAGACTTCCTGGCAATAGGGATGGACACCAGGGGTGATTTCAGGGCCAAATAATACCGATACTGAAAAAATTTGGTTTCGGTACTGATAGCACTTTTTTTAATGTTCAGCTGAACCGAACTCTGCCAAACCAAACAGCCGAACCCAAATTCGAGTTTCGAACCAAAGGTCCGAACATCTGAACGGCGTTCTGTTTGCCCATCCCTAAGGGGTATGATCTTGCCAAGTTTCATCCAAATCAGATGGGAGACAAAGACAATACAGCCAGGAATGTGTATGCAAATTTCAACTGCTTATAAAATCGGATCCCTTTATCCAATCTTTCTGACATTTGGCACACATAATGCCCTCTGTTTGGGGCCATGTTTAATCAGCTAAAAATGTGTTTTTCAGATTTTTCCTGTTAATTAATAATAACAAAATGAAATTATTTCATTTTTTGTTCTTTCATTTTCGTTATTAAATAATGAAAAAGAAAAATCCATCTTTCATTTTTGTTGTTATAATAACAAAAGTGAAATGCATACCCTGTCTCTTTCCTATTTTCTTCATTTGGACTAATTTTTCATTTTTAAAGAATACTTTTTTGGCTCTAGTAGCCTCCTTCACCTCCTCATTTAGTCATGCTGGCAGATGTTTGGTCCTCTTGCTACCTTTATTTGTGGAATACATTTAATCTGCACTTCCAAGATGGTGTGTTTAAGTAATCTCCACACCTCTTGCATGCATTTAATCCTTGCAAGTGCTCCTTTAAGTTTCCCTCTAATTAGTTTCCTCATTGTTATGTAGTTCCCATTTTAAAAGTTAAATGTTACTACAGTAGTTGTTTTTGTCAATCTCTGTCCTATAGATATGTTAAATTTGATTATATTATGAGGCCCGGTCCTCTCAGGGTGTTTTGAAATTTTGGAGGAAGCAGGGGGGTCAACAATTCCTCCCAACAGTAAAGCTCCTTGAGCAAAAGTTGATCCCACAAGCTACCTATGGGGCAGAAATATGGGGTGGTCAGTCAGAAGGGAAATTGGAGATAGTGCAAAATAATTTGCTCCGTATCATCATGGGGGTGCCAACTGCACTCAAATAACTTTCCTAAGGGCAGAAGCTGGGATAGTCTCCGTTTATACCAAGGCGCTTCAAAATGTGCTGCAGTACTGGTTCAGGCTTTTAGAGCAGAGAGAGGATGCTTTGTCCAGACTTGCTTGGATAGAAATGAGTACAACCGAGACTAAGTCCCTATGGCTGGGAACCCTGTGGGATCTTTTGAACCATTTGGATTTAGTGTATTTTATTGTTTTATCATATTGTTAGCCGCCCCGAGATGCCGTGGGCATGAGGGGACGGCATAAAAATGCCACGAAGTAAAATAAATAAAATTTGGGGTATGGGTACTTAGCCCAGCTGCTGGCAATTCACCAGGGGATTAAGGTTGCAGTGATGCGAAGACTCCTGGATGTGGCAAAATAAACGAACATGGCCATTGTTAATTCATCTGTGCTGGCCCCTTTCCCCCCCCCCCCCAAATTAAGATAGAGTGGGGTAGGGAGTCATACCTGTCTGTTATCCAGAGTTTTAAGCTATGGAGGGCTTATTCTCTCTGCCGTTTTCAGTTGGTCCCCTCTAAAGTAGTTGAAGGATGCTTTTCCTCAATACTGTGGGAGTTACGGTTATGCCCCTGCAGTTTGGGGCAAATAGATGATCTATACCATATCCTATTGAATTGCCTTTACATTGAAGAAATAAGGCGGGCCTGGCTTACCAGACTATTAAGGCATAGGAGATATTGGGACTCGAGGAGCAAACTAAGATTTATTCTAACGCAATCAGGTGCGTGTGATCTGGGAATGGCTGCAACACATTTGCATTTGATTATTAAAGCAAGGCAAAATCTATTCCCAGCCCACTGTGTTGCTCAATAAGCCCTGGGAATAGCTGTAGTGTGTCCATCTGATTCCATCTGACTACCCAGCCAAGGCATACTTGTTGCCAGGCCAGTGTGCTCTCTACCAACTACTATGTGAGGGAAATGGGCCAGAGGCAGATAAGAATTGGTTAATTATGATAAATTGATATTTTATTTTTCAGGCTTATTGTATAAGCATTGTATAAACAATTGTATAAACAAACTGTTTTTGGACTTGTGAGATACTTTTAGAATGGGAGGGTTTGGTCCCTCCTCTATATGACTTGATGGCTATGACCATTATTTTTTTTATTTTTTTGGTTTTTTATTCTTCTGTGGTATGTGTATGCCCATTTTTGTATGTATGGCTATAGCGACAGCTTTGCCTAATAAAAATTGATTGATTTATTGATTGAGAATTGTATTATGATCACTATTACCAAGCAGCTCTACCACTGTTACCCTTGCACTAAGTCCTGCGCTCCACTTAGACTAGATTAAAAGTAGCTTCTCCTCGTATTTTCCAGGACCAGCTGTTCCAAGAAGTAGTCATTTATGGCATCTAGAAATTTTTCTCTGCATCACACCCTGAGGAGATATTCACCTAGTTAATATTAGGGTAATTGAGATAAACCATAATTACTCTCTCTCCAACTTCAGTAGCATGTTTAATCTCCGTTAAGTCAGTTTCACCATCCTGATCAGGGGGTCAATAGTATAGTTCCACTGTTACACACTTCCCCAATGCACATGGAATTTCTATCCATACAGATTCCAGAGTACATTTCACTTTCTGTAAAATTTTAAGCCTGTTTGACTCAATGCTGTCTCAAACATATAGTGCCATCCGACCACCAGCTCGATTTACTCTCTTATTTCAATATATTTTGTATCCCGACATTAAATATTAAAGTGTTGAATTGGTTATCCTCACTCCACCAGGTCTGTGAGATTCCCATTATGTCTATCTTCATTTAATGCCAAACGACACTCTAATTCTCCCATCTAAGTTTTTAGACTTCTAGCATTTGTATATCGTCACGTAAACATATTCTTTTTATTCTTATTCTGGTGTTTGTTGTTGCATATTTTGTTTAATTCGGAAGTATTTTAGATCATCTGTTCCATACTATTGCCCGTCTCTTCTCTCTCTGAATCTTTCCTGTCATTTTAACAGGAATGCACTGTATCACTACTAATGGTGGTATCTCTTTGGCTTGCCTCTGTCTGAACCACGTGCTCCACAGTAACTGTCAACTTTACCCCAGATCTTGGTTTAAAAACTCCTCTACCACGCGTTTGATTTTTAGAACCAGCAGTCTGGTTCCGCTTTGGTTAAATTGGAACCCACTTCGAGTGGATTGATTTGATTTAGGTGATCAGGAGGCCTGCTACCAGTGGCATACAATATCACCATCACAACCAGGAGAGAAGGGATTCAGGAAGATGAAACCCCCGATGGTGACTATCCACCTCTTCTTCAGTATCCCATTCCCCACCTCCTCCAGCGCAGCATGGTGTGCCAGACTGAGTGGATGATCCAGGAAATGTTTGTTTTGTGCTGGTGATGCTGTGAACTGTTCTAGCAGGGTGATGCAAAGGCTGGTGGAAGCCAAATACCAGCTAAGACAGTGGAGGCTTGACCTAGAAAGGAGGAAGCACCAAGCCCAGGCATAGGCCCACTACATCAGACATCAAAGGGAGGTAGTAGATGCCTACCGCCACTCCCTTATTCAGTGGCAGTGGATGCTTTGCAGACTACTAAATGCTGCTATGGAGCATGGGGTTGATGTACTCCACCTCCCTTTGCATGCCATGCCCCTGATTTGTTCCCTTCTTTCAGGTTCCTCCTGAGACTGAGGCTCACCCAAGAGCAGGTGAGGGTGAATGAGAGAGTGGCAAGAGGATCATGCTGCCCTCTATAAGAGTATGCATGTCCTTGCCTTTTAAAACCGTAGTTAAAATAAGTTTTAAAAAGTTAAAAGTTAAATTAAATGATAGTTAAAATAAGAAGTTAAAAATACTAATATTTAAAGTTAATTGTTAACTAGATTTTAAAAATATGTTTAGTTAATATCTCAGGTATCTAAGATTTTCTCCCTTTTCCTTCCCCCCCAATTTTTCAACGCCATAGACTGCAACCTTACCGTAGTGGGATAGCTTAAGGCATTCCAGTTATATACTGGAAATGGGTACTGCCAACCAATGACTGTCTATAGAGGTTCACTCACTGCAAATTATTTACAAACAACAAATCCTTTACAAACAACAATCAAACAAACAACCAACAAAGAGGTTCAATCACTGCAAATCCCTTACAAGCAACTATCAATCAACAAAGGTTCACTCATTGCAAATCCCTTACGAACAGCAATCCATTTACAAACAATCCAATCATTTACAAACCACAAAAACAACTTTTATTGCACAGCACAGAGTATCAAAACTTTTAAAAAGATTTCTTAACTTGTAAACATGGTTTCGCTACTGCAATTTGTACTAGGGGAAGGAAAACCAAATAGCACACCTGTACACTCCCACCTACCTGCGGGACAGCCTCACCCTCTGGGTCCTGGATCGGCCCCTGTGGTCGGCCAGGGGAACCCTCCTCGAGGTCCCCCGGGTTTCTCGGGTGTTGACCTTGCAGAGGGTGTTCTCTGTGGCCGCACTGCGGTTGTGGAACTCCCTCCCACTGGAGGTTTGCCTGATTACCGACCTCCCCTCTTTCCATAGACAATGTAAGACTTGGTTGTTCCACCGTGCTTTTCCTTGGGGAGATGAGGTGGGTGGGTTGGGTTAGGGTGGGGGGGTATGTTGTTTTTTATATTATGTTTTAATAGTGTTTTAAATCATATTATTGCTGTTTTAAATTGTTTTAATATGTTGATAGCCGCCCTGAGATGCTTTTAGCAGGAGGGAGCGGCATACAAATTTTATTATATTTAAATAAATAAATAAATACTCAAATGTTTGTATACACCTGAGACTCGGGGTTATATGTGGTATGAATGACTTCGGTAAGCAAATTAAAAAAAAAAATCTGACTGAGAAAGTGTTGAGAACTGGGGTTGGGGTGACAGAGTGCCACCAAAAACTGTCTTTATAGAGCATGGCTAAGGCAGTTATAAAGGGGAAAGGGATGCTGGCCCTTTAAATCAGCCAAAGCGACAGTGCCCAGGCCTATATAAAGAAGGCTAAGGAGCTTAACCTTACAGTTATCTGGAGACAGAGCCAGAGGAAGGATCTCTCCTAAAAGCTCCACTTTGCCCAGGCAAGGAAGTCTGCAACAGGACCAAGAGGATGCCTGAAAAACTACTCAAGCTCCTGGCTACTAAAGAAGAGTAGGCCGCACTGGAGACGACTCACAACACGTGAAGGTGTGATTGTTCTATGGCCCTTTTTACACAGACACTCTAACACAGATAAAAGGGGTGTGTTACGGCCAGGCCTTGAACCCCTGGCCTTGGGGAGATGCTCTCTGCAGCCTGCGCTATTTGCAATATGCTGCAGGGGGCGGTTCTCCCTGTTTGTGGCATCCTCCCTCTCTCTCTCTTGCCTTGCCCACTGTGTACACCTGGTGGTGGGCGTGGCCACACCTGCCATGGTCTGATTGACTCTGTGGAGTATTTAGGACTGCTGAGGGTGGTGGCAGGTGTGCAGCTTTGAGTCACTTCCCCTTAGACTTGTGCTTGGCCCACTCACTTTGTTCTGTCTCTAGATGCACCTTGTTGCCCTTTGTCTTTGTTGGGAGTAGTGTTTGGTGGAGGTGAGTTTTGTGTACAGCTTCCCCCTCACACCCTGCCTTGTCTTCAGGTTAGTCAGTCTGTCTCCCTGTTGTTCCCTCAATGTCCTACTGTAAGTAATCCCTATTGTTTGCTGTATCTGTCTCCCTGTTCCTTCCTAGTTTCTGTGTAGTCTGGTGTCTCTGTGTCTAGTTGTCTCTGTGTTCTACTTCTCCTTATTCTTGTCCCTCGCTCCCAGGGCTCCCCTGCCTTGTTCCCCCTTCCTTGCTCCCAGAAGCTCCCCTGCCTTGGCTCCCTCGCCTTGTTCCTCCCCTCCTTGTTCCCAGGGCTCCCTCGCCTTGTTCCTCCCCTCCTTGCTCCCAGGGTCCCCTGTGCTTCAGGTTTCCCTCGCTCCTCCCCTGTGCTTCAGGTTTCCCTCGCGCCCTAGTTTCGGTTTCTCAATCCCTAGTCTTGTCCCCTAGTCTTGGTTTCTTGCTCCCTAATTTTTGCCCCTTGCTCCCTAATCTCAGTTTCTTGCTTCCTAGTCTTGTCCCCTTGTCTCCCTAGCCTTGGTTTCTCAATCCCTAATCTTGGCCCCTCGCTCCCTTTCCCCTGGCTCCTTGTTCCTGATCCCTCGCTCCCCTGCCTTTGTTTCCTTGTTCTTTACCCCATATCCCTCATTCCCTTTCCCCTGGTTCAGTGTTCCTTACCCCTGATCCCTCGCTCCCCTGCCTCTGGTTCCTTGAACCCTGCTTCTAGTTCCTTGATCCCTCACTTCTGGATTCCCTGTCCCTTGACCTCAATGATGAGCCGTAGGCATTCTTAGACCAGCAGTGCTGGGATCCATGCTGAACACCCTAGCTCCTTGGTATTGGAGAGCGGCTGAGAGGTTCCCCTGTGTGTACTAAGGGACATCCCAGATTCCCTACACCTCATTCCCCCCTCCTGTCTACCCACTCCCCCTTCCCTTTCCCTGGCTCTGCCCCCAGAGCCTGACAGGGTGTTACATTTTATTATACATGGTACAGGGCAACACTGCAACCCTGCAACATGGGCCCTTTTCACATGAGATGGCTCCACCCAGTTTGCGCTGGGTGGAGCTGTCTGTGTAAACACCACTTGCAGTGGGTGGGGTGCATTTTGCTGGGTGGAGATGGGTGGAGGTATCTGTGTAAACACCACTTGTGGTGGGTGTAGGTGCTTGCGTGCTCCCGCGCAACACCCATCTCCACCCACCACCCACCCACGGAGCAATCGGCAGTGGAGTCTGATGCTCCGTGGGTGAGTGGAGGGTAGAGATGGATGTTGTGAGAGAGCATGCACGCACCTACACCCACTGCAAATGGTGTTTACTGTTTACACAGACGCCTCCACTCATCTCCACCCAGGGAAATGCACCCCACCCACCGCAAGTGGTGTTTACACAGACGCCTCCACCCATCTCCACCCAGTGAAACTGGGTGGAGGCCCATGTTGCAGGACTGCAGTGTTGCTCTGTACCATGTATAATAAAATGTAACACCCATTTTATCGGTGTTAAGAGTGTCTGTGTAAAAAGGGCCTATGTTGGACTATTGTTATAATTTGAACTTTATTTGGAAGGACCCACCCTTAGACTGGGACAAGTCTTTACTGGTGGGTTTTAGGTCTGGTTAAAAGGGGAAAAATGGAGACCAGAACCAAATTTAGGGTACCAGACCTTCTAGAAAGGGTGCTACTGACACTCTGAGTCCTGTGGCAGTGTCCAGGTTAATTCTCCAGTGCCCAGATTTGAGGGGCCCTGCCACAGGAGTGTTCTCGATTCTCGCTAAAAATGGGTCTTGAACCATGATCCTCAATGAGAATTGAGAGAAAAATCAATATTGAATTTTAGCTCTACTTGGGACTCATTCAGTGGGTTATTCTGTTAAATTTTACAGACATTTTCATAATGAATATAGGGGCTGATCAAAATCTCATTGAAATCAATGTGAACCATTCCATTGGCTTCAAAGATTTTAAATCCGTGTCTTTGTTCCTTTTTAAAAACATACAGACTAATTTGTCCAGATACTGCATAGCTCTTTAATTATCTACAGAATTGCAAATCCTAGGTAGAAACAAGACTTTTTTTTTAAAAAAAAGTTTCTTTCTTTTTTTGGAGACTTCTTTGTGCATGTGTGCTTTCAGAGATTCCAGTATACCACAAAAGTAGTCACTGACTAAGCTGATGGAATTATAGAGCCGGCAGGAGTGGCTCTATTAGTTATAGTGGATAGGAGTTCCAATGCAAGTACCTCCATTCACTTGCATTGGATTTTTTAGTCTGTTTATTTCCAGGGTTGGCAATTTTTGTTGGGTTTTCCTCTATTGTGGGGGCATGTAAGTTTCCCTGACTTTAAAAAGAAATTCAAGGGATGGATCCTACAAGGTCTGGCAGTGTGGAAGGGAGGTTTGATGAAAGGGGGATGGAGATATCTGTGTATTAAAACCCCATTTTGCACAATGGGACTTTGAGTTATGCTGAATGTTCTGAGCCATGGAGGCTCAGCGTTTTGCATTGCGAGGGGGCTGCTAGCAGTGGGTCAAGGAGCTAACCCCTTGGCAGCGACTTGGGTGGAGGGGGAGGAACTTATGTTGGCTGTCCCACCCGGCCACCCACCTGCCTGCCTGGGGGTGGGAGGAACTGCCACCATTCCCCCGTGCCCGCTATCTACTCACAAGGATTGCCACCACTGAAAGAGTCGTTGCTGCTGCTGCTGCTGGAGTTACTGCTGAAACTGGAGCTGCTGCCGCAACCAGTACTACTAAAGCTGGAGCCACCATTAAAGTTGGGGCTGCCAGCACCGCTGCTGGTACTAGTGCTCAAGTTGCCACCGTGGCTGCCATTTTGAAAAGACCAGGGTCACCATGTGCATGCGTACTCTGGATGCATCTATGATTTCTGTTTGGCATGCAGGGACTACATTTCCCAGCATGTTAGGCAGGAAACATGGTCACTCCCAGTGTGCGCATGTGCATGGTGGCCCCACTGGGGCTGCAGGCAGATGAGCGGGCTGGCAGTGCAGGCCCTTCTAAACTTCCAGCGGCGGCAGCGACAGAGGCAGACAGAGACAAAGGCAGGCAGGAGTGAGTGGATGGGTGGCCAGCTGGCCAGCATGCCTGTGTGCTGGGAGGTGTGGAGTGTGTGTGTGTGTGTGTGTGTGTGGAGAGTTGGGAACTGGAATGTATGTGCTGGGGGGAAGGAGACTGTGTGTGTGCGCGCCTGTGTGCTGGGGGGAGAAGGGAGACTCTGAGTGTGTGTGTGAGTGTTGTGTTGGGTGCTGTGGGGTGTGCGCTGTGGGTGGAAGATTGTGTGTGATGTGTAGTGCAGGGAGCTGTGGTGTGTGAGCATGTGTGTAGGGAGGAGGGAGACTGTGTGTGACCATGTGTGTGTAGTGCTGGGACCTGTGGTGTTTTGTGCTGGGGGGAGTCAGTTTGTGTGAGTGCAAGGGGTGGGGGAGGTGTGTGTGAGAGAGCAACAGTGTGCTTGAGGGAGGGAGGGTGTGTGAGAGAGAGTGTGTATGCTGGGGGAGGAAGAGTGTGTGAGAGCGAGTGAGCAGGGAGGGAAGAGTGTATGTGTGCAAGAGTGTGTGCTGGGGGAGGAGAAAGTGTGTGTGTGTGAGAGAGAGACAATGTGCAGGAGCAGGAAGCGTGTGTTCCTTTAGCTTCTTTGTGATATCAGAAATGTTGTACCAATTGAAATGCTATCCTGGGGTTACCATGCTGTACAATACAGTAATTAAATGTAAACCCTCATAGGCCACGATGTGGTGTGTTCCATGGCTTTTCAAACTTCATTGCTGTGGTGTCTGAAAGCACCCTTTGGGATTTTAGATGTTTGGATTGGCTAGGGTTGTTGTTATCAGAGATCCTATTGAATCTAATGATACATATCGACAGAGCAACAGCCAAGTATCCAAACTTCAGGCAACTGCTATTTTGTCAGAAGCAGCATGACTAGCACAAGCCACTTATCAGATACATTCTATCATTGCCAGCCCCTGTTCAGGATTTATATAAGCAGCACACCACATAATAGCCACTTGTGCACAACAGAGAGACACAGTATTCCTTTTACAAAACAGCCTTCTCCCTCCTTACAGGTTTACAAATGAGATTGGTTTTCTTTGGATACATCATTTGTTGTCTCCCAGACAGTCCAAGCAGTAACCAAAATTTGGTGTCAAAGGAAAATCTTAAAACATGCAGTTCTCTATGACGGAAGTTATTTTAAAATGATGGGTTAATATGCTGAATTATTTTTAAAATTAATTTTAAAACATGTGTCTTCCTTGGCAAGGGTAATCAGGAGAGGAAACAGCTTTATTTTATATCATATTCTGAATAAGTGAAGTTGCTATCTCGATGTTCAGAGAGAACTATTCATAGGCCCTTTTTACATGGGCAGCGGTGGGTGGAGGGATGGGTGTGCTGGTGTAGTGGGTGGACAGATCTTGCAGCCTTGTAAGAGGCTGCATTCACACCTGCAGTGGTGGCAGAGCAAAGACGTGGCATTGGGGAGCCAGATGGCAGAAGAAGAGCCGGTGCGAATGTGGATCTGCCGCGGCTTCCCTTGTGCAAGTCGGAGCAAAATCCTGCCCTGACATGCATGAAGGAACGCACGGGAGATCCACGTTCGCTCTTCATCTGCCATCTGGCTCCTGCCTGCTGCCGTGTCTCTGCTATGCCACCACTGCTGCTGCAGATGTGAATGCAGCCAGAGTCACATCAGGTGGGTCTTACAAGACTGCGTGATCTTGCTGCATCAAAGGGGAATAGTACTGCAGTCCTACATTATAAAACACTAGCATTTATAACACCCGGTATTATCTCAGGCACTTATAAGAACCCATTTTTGTCATGTGTAAAAGCGGCCTTAGACAGTTATCCAAAGTGAGCTGCCAAACTCTTCCCCCTAGCATAAGTTGTTTATTGGATGTGTTGTTGGAAAGTGAATAAAAAGGAGTGCTCAGACAAAATAAATCAAAGATAATTGCCATGAACATGCATCAAAAGATTTGCACTGGAAGATCTCTAATTGCCCACAAAACATACATAGCAATTGGTCCTACTTTAGAAAACCACACATTTTAGTATTCAGTGAAGGATCTCAAACTTAAACTTACAATACTAGTTGGGATATAGGCCGCATTCATACCTTAAGGTGGCATGACGGCGTCACTCCTGCCAGGAGAAGATGCAGTGGGGGAAGGAGGCTAATGCTGTCACAACTTCCGGTGTGAACGGGATTCCACCGCAACAATACTCGTGAGTGACTGGGCTGGATTTTTGAGCCCTGTCACTCATGAGTATTGTCACGGTAGAACCCTGTTTGCATTGGAAGTTGTGATGACACCAACCTCCTTCCCCCACTGCATCTTCTCCTTGTGGGAGTACTGCTGCCGCCTGCCGTAAGGTGTGAATGCAGTATTAGTCTCCTCTGTTTTAATCTATGGCTGAAAGAAGAACATTGGTTCCATTATCAGTCACTGAAGATGGGATCCTTTTAGATAAACCTCCATCTAGGGACATTTATGGTGATGCAAGAACTATAGTATCTGAAAGAGGATTTATAATTAAGCAGCTACAATCTTTGTCAAATGTAGTAGAGACAGGTCAGCTTTGTTAAAGATTTTCTACCCTCTACCATTTGGTGTGATTTCTCCCCAAACTCACCCACTCTGAAATACAAAGGATTATAGCGTCCATTTTAAACAGGCAGCTGCAGTGGGTGGAGATGAGTATGCATTGGGCATTGGAGCCCATTGCTCCATGTGTGGGTGATGGGTGGAGATGGGTGTAGCACGAGAGTGCGTATGAACCCCCACCCATCCCCTGTGACATTTCCACAGGCGCCTCCACCTATCTCCATGCAGCAAAACTCAATGGAGATGGGTGTGGGCGTCTCGTGTGAAAAGGACCAAAGTCATTGCTACAGAGGTTCTGAAAACACACAGACACACACACCTCCCACTACAATATGCATAAGCACACACAACCACCCAGCAGTACACAGACACACAGTCTCCCACCACTAAACAGACACAGGGTCTTTTCACACGGACACCCCCCCTATCGCACATGTGTGCGTGCGTGTGTGTGTGCGTGCGTGTTGCCCATGCAAACGCTGTCCACAGTAGGTGTGTGGTGTTGGCAGGGGGAGTCCATAGGAAATGCACCTGCGGTGGGTGGTGGTGCATGCGTGTTCCTGTGCTCCACCAATCTCCAACTACCTCTATCACCCATGCACGGAGCAATGGGCTCCAATGCACACCCATCCCCCCAACCACCGCGGCCCATTTTAAAAGAGCTACAGACAGACAACACACCTCTCAGCACAACACTCAGTCATGATGGGAGACAGCGCCACACACACACACACACGTAACAGTAATATTCTTCCACTGTCGAACAGATCTTATTGTTAGGAACTTCTTTCTAATGTATAACCGAAATCTGCTTTCTTGTCATTTGTAGGGGTGTGCATGTCATTTTCATTATTATGATAATGAATATTGCCATTTTCATTATTGTTATTGCAATAACGAAAATAACATTATAAAAAAAATAGAAATGAAAACATTTTGTTTTTGAAATAAAGGGAAAATACTGAAAAATGTATTTCTGGCAATAACTTCTTTGTTTTTTATTCAATTGTGAGGTAAATTGGGGAGTTCATACCCCCAATGGAGCGTACTATGTGTACCAATTCTCAAAATGATTTGATAAAGGAAACCAATTTTAGAAGCAATTTAATGTTGTAATTTTAAGAAAAGCTCCATACACATTTGTGCCTACAACTTCTTTATCTTCCATCCAATTTGCATGAAGCCTGTGACTAGTATGTTGCTCCACAAGCTTAACACGCCTGTCAATTTTCAGAAATATTGAAGAAAGGGTCCTGATGGTATAAGACATTAATGTGAAAATGCATTTACATCTGTAACATTTTATATTCCATCCTGTTTTGTTTACAACACATTTGGCAGGAATGTATCATATACCTTTCCTGTCATCACTGCCAAACTACAGGACAATTTTATAAAGGGAACCAATTTGATAAACAACTGAAGCTGTCCCCTTGAAGACCATTATTCAGGTAAATAGCATCACATGCAGTGCCAGTCAAAGGCAGGCACCTGGCATGGCAGGGGGAGGGAGGATGTGGGAGGGAGCATGGGGAGCAACCCAAAAGTCTGACAGACACATTCACTGGCAAATTACTGCATGCGTCCAGATTTACAGGACCAATTGGTAGTGGCTTCGAGGTGGGTATAGGGGGCAGTCCTCAGGTGGACATCGAAGGGACTTAACTGAGACTTTGGGGATAGCATTCCAGAAATCGGGAGACATAGTTTACACATCCAGGCTGGCCAATTATCACAATCACATCCTGCAGCACTGTGACAGAGGACATAAAAGAATCTCTATTGGCTCTTTCCTAAACAGATGCTTCTGACTTCCCAGTAACAAGTGGAGGGGAGATATTGGGATGGTCACAGCACAGAATGAGGATATTTGGTTGATATTTCTGCTGGCCAATTGGCATCACAAACTGATTTTATACCACAGTGAGACATAAGAGAAACCTTGGCATAGGTTTCTTATCTGCATATTAGGGATGGACGAACAGAACTGAGTTCAGAAATTCGGTTCGGTTCGGAAGTTTGGTTCGGTCAACCGAACTATTAGAGTTCAGTCTGAACTCTGAAATTCCGAACAAAGTTCTGAAATTCAAACCCCATTGAACTAAATGGAATATTATCTTTTAGGGATGGGCGAACAGAGCAGAGTTCGGAAATTTGGTTCAGTTCGGAAATTGAGTTCGGTTTTGAAGTTTGGTTCGGTCGACTGAACTGGTTGAGTTTTGTCCGAACTCCAAACTTCCAAACCGTGTTCGTCCATCCCTACTGCATATGCTGCACAGGCATATAAAATTGGGACCCTTTATCACATCTATATCTTATTTGTCAGAGATGATCATGAAAGTGTGATATACAACCGGAGTGTTTGAGCTGTGAGACCACTGGCCTGGGGGAGAGTGGCACTGAGAACTGACCTGAGTAGCAGGAAGCTGCCCTGCAGGAGAATGGCGAGTCTTTTTGGGTGGAGCGTCAGAGGGAATCCCCAGCTGCACCCTGTGAGTGCCACAGGACCTGAATGAACTCGACTTGGGGGAGTGGCTGGAAGAGCGCGACCTCCCTTTAGTGAGGGTATATAGCAGCGGGACCCCTTGGCATGCACGCCGTGTGTATGCGCACCTAAGGGCTGCACATGCAAGGGCGCGCCCTTGTGCATGTGGGGCAGTAGGAAGCAAATCCAGACATAAATAGATAGAGCGAGCAAGGGAGATGGCGCAAGGACCCGGAGCCTACCAGCGGCTTCCCTTAGGCTGAGTGCAGTCAGCTGTGAGCTTCCCAGCCACCTGTTAAACGTGCTGTCTTCACCGGAAGCCGTGTTACCCGGGGAGTGAGGGGGCAAGAGCAAGCAAGGGAGATGACGCAAGGACCCGGAGCCTACCAGCAGCTTCCGTTAGGCTGAGTGCAGCCATCTGTGAGCTTCCCAGCCACCTGTTAAACATGCTGTCTTCGCCCTTGTGCGCATGGCCTTAGGCAAGCTGCCGGGCATGCCGGCCCATTGCTGATCTCGGCCGGACTTACGATGTTGGGCCATAAGCTGGAAAGTTCGGAACCACCCGTTGATCAGCTGCCGCATTCTAAGACTCTTAAGCAGCGACGGATGGACAGCTTTTTACGTAATTCAGCAGTGGGTGGGGAGGATTTGCCAACTTCTTCTCCCCCATCTTTGCCTATCAATGCCTGCCGGTGCCCAGGCCCTCCTTTTGAATTGGCATCTTCCCACCAGGGGGATGAATTACGGGAAATCCCCCCTCGGTAGGGATTTTCCTGGGACATTTGTTTGAACCTGGTCCAGATGGGGCCATGTTGCCAGTAGGTGAAAGGCTGTCTGTCTTCTTGATGGAGCATGTCATGCGTACAGCAGAGACTTTGCAGTTTATGTTCCGCGGACTGTCCTATATGCAGACTAAGATGGACACTGTGGAAGGGCTGTTTCAGGGTATGGATGGAGATCAGGCTTCTGGCTCTGGGCCCCCAGTTATCCATGATAGGGCCATTTCCTCCCATCCCCCCTTGGCCCCTACCGCTTGCCCCCGCCCCACCTCCCAGCTTGGGGTTCACGTAGTCTGACAGGTGTGCCCCCCGTTATTTGCTCCAATAAAGCTGAGCCTTTTGGGCTTTTGCCAGCTGCCCTTATTTTTACCATTATTCCCCAAGGTGGCCGTCAAGTCCTGCTGTGGGGCACACCCTTGGACGTGGTAGATTGCTCCTAAAAAAGATAGTGATTACTAGGAAGGACATTGTATCAGTGGACCATCTTTTCACTCTCTCCGATAGACAAATGATTATAGTTACTTTTGTATCTACTGAGTTGCCTTCTCTTATTCTGACTCGGAAGGCTTATCTCGAGGCTCGGGCAGTTTTTATTGCCCGTGCCTTTCAGGCCTCCCCCCTGCTGTATGAAGGATGTCTCAAGGAGTCTCGGACTTCAGCCCCCGATAGGGGGACGGGAAGTGGGTCTATCCTGCTCCCTTTGTGCCCTTCTCCCTGTCTGGGCCCGCTGCCCCCAGTGTCATCTACAGGGCCTCGCCCCCCCTGTACCTCCCCGGCAGGGTCTAGGGACCTGTTACCCATTAATTCTGATGCCCTAGTGGCTAGCTGTGGTTTGGCTATTTCCAACAAGCCAGCCCTTGGACCAAGTAGGGGACTAATTCTGCCCCCTCCTAAAAGCAGTAATGCCACGCCCTTGCCCTCCCCTTCAGCATATCTTCAGGCTCGCTGCTTGCAGCAGTTGGAAACATTATATATGCAGTTGGGGGATTTAAAATCCGAACTAAAAGCTGGGGAGAACAGGTTCTGTTCCCCCGGTGTCCCCGTGAGGCCTGCCCTTGAGCCCCGCTGCTTACCCCCACTGCCTTCTATGCTGTTTACCCCTACTGACTCCTCCACCTGGCTACCCTCTGTGGGGGTTAGTCTGGTGGTGTGGGGCCAAGAGGAGAAGAATTGCTCCTTATTACTGTCTACTATTGCTAGTTCCTAGGGGCATCCCCCCCAGGGGGGCGGTTGGATCAGGGGAGGTTATACCCCTGCTCTATACAGTCTTCGTCACCCAAGGGTGGACCATCATCTCCAAATTCAGGGCTAGTCCAGTTGGTTTTACTTCCTCCTACTCCCCCAGTACATTTAAACCACTTACTCGTAAGCATTTCCTCTAATCAATCAACTGGAGGATCCTTAGGCTCTAAGGAATGCTCCCCTGTAGTTCCCTCCCTCCCTTTGGGTCGAGTGCTTAGCCAGCACCCCAAACCTCCTCTTCCTCCCCCAAAGCAGTGACTTGCAGGAAGATTGGGTCTGCCTTTCTCCCTGACATCTTGGAATATTTTGGGGTGGAGGGCCCATCAGTCTGATCCAGATTTCTTTAATTTTTTAACTTCTCATGACATGGTGCTTCAAGAAACCTGGATGACAGAGCCCCCTGTTTCGAGTAGCTGGAGGGGTTATGATACCTATTGGCTGGATGCGGCCCCCTCTAGCTTTCATGGCCAACCGAGTGGTGGCCTTGCATTGCTTATCTCTTCTTCCTTATCCATTCAAGCCCAGTGCATTAGTTTTATTAAAGCCTATTTTATTCTCTTTTATTGTTTGTTTCCCACTGGTTTTGAAAGGGTAATCGGTATTGTTTATATTCCTCCAGAACATTCTTTGTATTATAACCCTGCAATTTGGGTCTCTATCTCCGACCAGGTTTATGCTGCCATGGAGAGGTTTCCAGCTGCCTTTTTGCTCCTTGGAGGAGATTTTAACTCAAGACTTGGGAATCCTACATAAATGCAGGTTTTTCCCACTCTGGAGGACTCTGCAGATTTGCTAATTCTCCCCACCCACCATTCTAAGGACCGAGTAGTGGGTCCAAGAAAGACCCTGATGGACAAACTGTTGCTCGACTTAGATCTTATTATTATTAATGGTTGGGTGGAGGATGATTTGGAGGGAAATTTCACCTTTCATTCCCCCCACGGATCCAGTGTTCTTGATTTTTTTCTTATTCCCCCCAATTTGCTGTCTATGGTCTCTAAATTAATGGTTGTTCCTTTGTCTGTTTCTAATCACCTGCCCATAATTGTATCTATTGCCGATTCTATGGGTAGGATTGATGCTTCCGCCCCTGCCATACCCCCTGTGTGGGTTGAGGAACAGCTTCCCCTGGTGCGGGCCAAATGGTCTGATGACCAGTCAAATGCGGTGGCCACACTTATAACTTCATCTGCAGTGAATAGTCTTTGTTCTAAGATCGCAGCCCGAGGCCCAGATACGGTGGTTTGGTATGAGGACTTTTTGTCCCTGTTGTCTCCTTTGATTACACGGAGGAATTCTGATTATCTGAATACAATCTCCCCTTCTAGTTCTACCCTCCCCGCCCCCCCCCCGGTTTGACATGGATTGTCATAAGGCCAGGGCTACCCTTCATCAAACTACTAGAAAGCTTAAAGCTAACCCATGTCAACTCCTCAGGGTTGGGCTGGCGATGCTTCGCAGGGATTACCGGAAGCTTTTGGCTCTAAAGTTAAACAACTACTCAAAAGCCCAGTGGTCTAAGCTTACTACTGCAGCTAATGCTAGGGACTTCCAACAATTTTGGGCCATAAGTCGTTTGTACCAGAGGTGGGGAGGGACCCCTCGCGGTGTTAGTTTGCATCCTGTTGTTTGGCAGAATTTTTATGAGCCACTATTTTCAGGTTCTAGGGCAGGTTTTCCTGCCCCTGTCATCTTGCCCATGGATAGGTTTCAGAAGTGGCCCCCCATGTCAACTGAGGAGGTGGTGACACTCATTGTACATCTCAAACCTTGGAAAGCTCCAGGGCCTGATTTTATATCCCCCGAATTGCTGAAAAGCAATCCCGAATGGTGGGCCAGCTTGCTGGTGCCTCTGTTCACTTACTTAAATGAAACTAGTGTTTCCCCCACTTCCTGGCTGCCTAGCATCATTATTCCCATCTATAAAAAAGGGGACCCTATCAGTCTCCTTAGCATTTTGGCCAAACTATATGCTAAATTGCTATTAGATAAATTACAAGCCTGGATGGTGAGATCCACCATCACTGAGCCTGAGCAAGCTGGCTTTCAGGAAGGTCAAGCAACAACGGACCATATTTTTGTTTTAGCAGCACTGATCTCTAAATATGCCTCCTCCTAAAGGAAATTCTATTTATGCTTTGTTGATTTAGAGAAGGCCTTCGATTCGGTCTGTGGGGAACGACTCTGGATGAAGCTGAGCTCTTTGGGCATTGACCATAGACTACTATTCCTTTTGATTCACCTTCATGCAGGGAATTCCCTGTGTGTTCGAGCTAATTCTTGAGGTGTTCTATCCGGGCTGGCTAGGTTCGGGTGGGGGTAAGGCAGGGGTGTTTATTGGCCCCTGCCCTCTTCAATTTGTACTTGAATGATGTGGTGCATGCTATGAATCGGATCGATACCCATGCCCCGAGAATTGGTGAATGACGAATCCCCCTGCTCCTTTATGCTGATGACACCGTATTGATCTCTCAGACCCTGGTGGACCTGAGACGACCAATACAAGCTGTTGGGACTTATTGCCAGACCGAACTTTTGTCAATTAATTTTGCCAAGACAAAGGTTTTGGTGGACGGGACCAAAGGGGCCCAGAAGATACATCACTGGGCAATTGGCACTAATTCTATTGAGCAGGTTCGGTGTTTTCAATATTTGGGGGTGATTTTTTCCTCCCATATGGGATGGAACGCCCATTTTGAGGCAGTACAAAAGCTAGTCAGGAAATCCTCTATGGCTATTACAAAGTTTTTTTCTCTGGACGAGGGGGTAAATTGGTCCTCCCAGCCCTTCGTCTGTTTAGGGCAAAGGCTATCAGCCAGTTTCTCTATGCTTTCCCCGTGTGGGGGCCATCTTTCCTTTTTCAACTGGAAAGCATCCAAAATGGGTTCTTACGTTCCATTCTGGGCGCCCCCCAGGGGACACCTCAGGTTATCCTGAGATCAGAGTCCCTCAGCCTCCTCCTCAGAGCATATGCCCTACAGGCGTTGGTTATCTATTGGGCTAAGGTGGTACTATTCCCTCCTTGCAAGGATTCCCTTTTGGTTCTGGTTATCAAAGGAGGCCTCGGGAATTCCTGGAACCAAGCTGTCGTGAAAGAAGTATTCCATCTAGGGTTCTCCCCAGAGAGTCTGAAAAGCTTAGACCTGACAGCTACCAAGAACCTGGTTAAAAGAAGGGTGCAGGACCAGATGGTCAAATTAGAGGGTGTGCTTATGTCTGCCCAGAAGGTGGCCCCATTATACAAACCCTATAACCCTTTGGCCCCAGGGGCTTATTATCTTTTTATGTGGCTTAAGGCCGATAAATGGATAGCCTTCTTTAAAATGAGAGCAAATGTATTTCTTTCGGCGGTAGTGGACGGCCGCTTTAAAAAGCTACCGTGGGCCCAGAGGCCTTGCCCCCTTTGTCATTTGGGTGAGATAGATACCGTGGACCACATTCTTCTTAGGTGCCCTTTATTTGCCAGTCCTAGATTCAAATACCTTGGGAGGTTGGCCAGGAACTCCAGCATGTCTAGTTTACAGATCCAGAGATTACTCAGCCCGGTGGATTCAACGACATCTAGAGCAGTGGCTGGTTTATCTTTAGCAATTTTACGCATACGTCAGGTGCTTTTGGACCCACTGTGAATGGTCCCAATACTTGTCTGGAGCAGAGTCCACTTCAGGGTATGGAGTACCCTGATTTGGGGGGGCATTTTGGGTTCTTTCGGTGGTGGTCGGTCGGTATATTGTTGCACCTTGGTGTTTGCTTTATATTTTATTGATTTGCCCCCTGTGGGGCGTTATGTATGTTTTTCCAGTTTAAATGCTGTTACCAAGTTAGTTTTGTTAAGGATTTGGCCAAACAATAAAGTGACTTCTGACTTTGAACCAGTCATGGTCTTGCTGTTATAGCATGGGCGATATGACATGGCATTGTATCGTGACAGCATTACTATTGCTCTTCCAATCCAGGGGCCAAATGTTGTCACCATAAACCCCGGGAAGGGTAAGGCAATATCCTGTAAAAAGGATGGTTGCAAGCTAATTCAGGGGCCAAATGTTGTCACCATACACCCCGGGAAGGGTAAGACAATATATTGTAATGTAACTGACAAATTTTAACTCTGTTTTTTATATATATATTTTTCTCCCCATGGTTGGATCTTTTGGTGTATATCTTGGTTATGTTTTAAACTTTGTGTTCCTATGTAATTCATTATTATCATTGTATTTGTCTAATTCTTGTTACGGCCTTTGGCCAAACAAGTCAATAAACTTACTATTACTTGTGCACATGGTCTTAGGTGCCAGCCAGTAGGCCAGGAATCACTCCTTGCCTCCATCCTTGATCAACTATGGAGAGGAAGCGTGCTTCTGAGCCTTCCTCTCGTTCCCCCAAGGACGACCTCCCTTCCAAGATTACTAGAAACTTTGGGTCCTCTTTTGATGGTGCTCCCCTGATGCAAGATGCCACCTCTTTGCCAAAATCTGGCAATCCCAAGTGGGCAAGTCGGGATAGCCCTACAATTAATTATTTGTTATACCAATCTGGGCTGATTGCCAAGACGGTAGAAGCTCTATTTTCAGGGATCAAGGGTCTTGACTCATCCCTGGGGCTGGTAAAACGCCAACTTGGTGAGTTAACGGGCAGACTTGCCGCCTTGGTAGAATACCCAAATGCAAGAACTTCTGAGGCTGCATCTAGGGCTCCAAGACCCGTGCAGAAACCAAGGAGAACTTTTGTCAACTATTCCCAGCTTAATTCGCCTAAGTCCCTTAAAGTTTTGCCTAAGGAATTTTATTTGTACATAGGCCGGGATTATGATGGGGCCACGTATGTGTGGGAAAACCTAGGACAGGTTGCCCATCATTTTTGCTAGGAAGGACGGTGCAAACTAGCCTTATAGAAAAAGTCTTGTGGCTCCCAAAGCAAAATTTCCTGTATAGATTGCGGCTGCACTTTGTGTCCCAGAATTGGGTCTTTGACCTCTTTAAGGCAAGGAAATGTCTACTGCGGAGAGGCATTTCTATAGATAGAGTTTAATCTTATTTGGAAAGGGAGCATGAACCACTCCGCAGTATTCCTGGGAGTGGGTTTCCTTTCTCTTCTCCAAATAGGACCCCTTTGGGCCCGTTACCAGCTAGGTCTGGTAGGGACCCTCGAATTGTAGGATCCCTTGCTACAATAGGGGCCCAAGAGGGGGGCCCTCGGATGTGGTGGGCAGGGGCGAAGCCTTGGTGGATATTGGCGCTCTGGAGTCTCCCCAGTCCCAACCCATGGAAACCCAGCCCCAGGATAGCACTTTGGCTACTGCGGGACTGGTTACTTCTACCCAAGCCACTAGTTTGGAGAGTTCCAGTAAATCGGATATTGTGCCTCATCCAATTGCCGCCTGTGGCACCCCAAGCCTCCCTACCCTTAACCTTACCAGACAATTCTTTTCATAATTTGGGGATTACCTCTTCTGGGGGGCAGCTGCGGCAGAGTCTCCCCTATCTTGGCATCTGTTCAGGCAATTGCCGGTACCGGTTCAGGATGCCTGTCTGATTAGCCTAGGTAATATTGGGAACCCCCCTTTGGGTCCTGAGACTAGGCTCCAGACTCAAGTGTCCTTAAGTGCTCCTATTCTATCACAATTGATGCCGGCTGTAGATCTGACCCTGGGTGGTCGTATGGTGGAATCCCGGGAACAAGAGCTGCAAATCAGTGGTGGTGGACTGGGGTTTGAGGGACCTATAGTGGGTGGTGCAGCCTGGGAGGGGTTGCACCCCACTGAGAGCGCCATTACTACCCCCCATCCCAATTTGCCTCCTTTTGACCGGAAGACCTCCTCTTTATGACCACATGGACGGGGGATCCCCCGGTTGGGAAGTTTTGGGGTCCCAGGGAGTCATCACATTTGGAGGAGGATCCCCAGGCCCTGCACAGGGTCAAATCTGCCAAATCTTTCCAGGTACTATCCTGGAATATATCGGGTATTAAGGTACTCACCCAGGATGTAGAAAGCCTAGAATTTCTGGATGGGTTCGATCTTCTTGCTATACAGGAGACATGGATAAGGGGGGGAAGACATCTTGCTCCTTAAGCGGTTTGATACCTATTTACATGGGGGTATTAAAGTAGGAACTAGAGGCTGTATCTCTGGGGGGCTGGCCTATCTTGTCAATAATTCAGCTAGGGTCCAACTAACCCCTCTTGAGACTGAGAGGTCAGAGTTTCAGACGGGGCTTCTGGAGTTGGATACTGCCCCTAGTGAGCAATATTTGCTAATGAATGTGTACGTCCCCCTGGCTTCATCTCCTTACCATTCTTCTGAGGTTTGGTTGGACCTGGAGGAGGCGGTTCTGGCCCTCGAGGTGGAGTTTCCAACAGCTTTTCTGGTTCTTTGGGGAGATTGGAATGCTCATTGGAAGAGGGCTTCTGTGACCAAACATTCTGTAAGGGATGGAATACTTGGCACAAACAACAACATTGTATCGGGGGTCCCTCACGCCGATCATTGCATGTTTAATCTTTTGCAGTCGCTTGGGCTGGTTGCTTTGGATGAGGTGGATTCGGTTGCATCATCTAGGGGGTTCACCTTTAGGGGGCCGCAGAGCAGCAGTTATGTTGACTGGATTTTGGTTGATGCCCACTTCCAGGAGAAATTCAGTAGTCTCGAACAGTTTGCTAGACCCGAAAGAGACCATGTTGCCCTTGCCTTCAGCCTGCATGTACAGACCTTGTCCAATACCCAGACATCTCCCGGGGCTTTTGATGATCCTCCCTGTGTACTGAAGAGGGTGCCACTGATATCACTAATTCAAAAGATGCAGGAGATTAGTAGGCTGGAGTGTTTTAAAGTTCTCAGGGGAAAGCTGCAGGCTGCTTACGAGGTTGGCACTCTTGAGGCTACTTATGAGGATATTATGTCCATGGTCCAGGAGCAAGTTCTTACTAGGCCTTATAGGAAGCCTAGCCTCGGTGGCCACTCCAACCCATGGTTTGACTTTGAGTGTAGCTCTGCTAAACGGACCTTAGTCCAGCTTAAGAGTTTGTGGGCCAGAGCCCATTTACCCTCACAAGAGTTGGAGTTTCGGGAGGCCGGGGCTGCCTAATTGCTTCTTCTTAAGGTAAAGAGAAAAGCCTATTACTGTAGACAGTGGGCACAAATGACGATCGATCTTGCTACGGGTAACCTAAGTGGATTTTGGTCTAATCTTAATCGGGTCCTCAAGTCCAGGGTCTCTCCTGGGGGCCCACTACTTTCTAACTCCATCTGGGAGACCTTTTTTGGAGCACTATATGCCGATCGCTTAGTGGGATGGGATGATCTCCCGGGGGCCCCATCGTAGGATCCTGGATCAGGAGGCAGCCCTGGGGACTTCTCTGAGGCTAATATAGCTGCACATATAATGAAGTTAAAGAACAACAAGGCCCCTGGCCCAGACTTAGTGACATCTGAAGTACTCTAGGCTGCTCCGGGCTGGTGGGCTCTGATTTTTCTCCCATCTATTTTGTCTGGTGGGTGAAGGCAGGTGGATTCCTTCCTCCTGGACCCTAAGTTTTATTGTACCCATCTTTAAAAAGGGGACCCGCCAGGATCCAGGTTGTTATAGGCCCATCAGCCTGATCTCCATCGTGGGCAAGCTTTATGCCAAACTCCTTTTGGAGGAACTTATTAAATGGGTGGATGACAAGCAGGCAGTTCCTGTGCAACAATTTGGCTTTCGGAAGGGTAGATCCATGATGGATTGCTACTTTATCTTACAGCACGTTGTGCACAAGTATCAGAAAATCAAGAAAGACAAATTATACTTAGCATTCGTAGACCTTACTAAGGCTTTTGATTCTGTTCCTAGATCCTGTCTATGGGTCAAGTTGAGGAATATGGGTATTGACGCTAAATTGCTAGGAGCTATAGTCCAGCTCTATAGCAACAATGAAGCTCAAGTAAAGAGAGGAGCAAGTCCACTCCAAGGTAACCGTATCCCTATTAGGCAAGGGGTTCATCAGGGCTGCGTCCTGGTGCCCATGCTATTAAGTTTGTTTTTGGCAGACCTCCCAGACTTTATTAATTCGGGAGAGATCCACGCTCCTAAGATGGGAGATTCCCACTTGAGCTTATTGCAATTTGCCGATGACATTGTGTTCCTTTCCCAGATGGAGATAGGGATCAAAATAGCTCTTGAGAAATTCCATCACTATTTTCTAATCAAAGGCCTTGAGCTGAATGTCGACAAGACCAAAGTAATAGTTTTGGGTGCTAGTCATCGCTCCCGTATGTGGCGGGTGGGGGCAGGGAAAGTGGGTTCCGTGGACTCCTTTCATTATCTGGGTGTCTCTTTTACTTCTAGAGGCACCTGGCATCTCCATCTGCAGACTAGGGCAGCCAAGGCTACAAGAGAAATGAGGGCTGTTGCTAGAGCTTTTTGCGCTTCCAGGGGACTTCCCATGTCCTCATGCCTGAAAGTTTACCAGGCTAAGATCCCACCTTCCTTATTGTTTGGGGCAAAGCTGGTTCCATTTCCTAATATTCTCATCCTCGAGCGTGTCCAGAACTGATTCCTTCGGTGCCTCCTTAGGGTGGATCCTAGTGTCCCAGGAACTGTTGCGAGCCTGGAAATGGGGACCATGTCCATCAAAGCACGAGGTAGGTGGGCATTCCTGAGGATTTGGTTACATCTTTTGACCCTCCTTGAGTCTGTGCTCCCTGTGTTATGTCTCAGGGAGGTGCTATTGTACGAGGGGTCAAGGGCTTATCCCTGGCTGCTTTTACTTGGGACACTTGATATGTGAACTGGGGTACTCTTTTGAGTTTTTCCAGGGGAAATCTCTTGAGAGTATCAAATCTGAAGTCCTTAGGAGAATCCAAGACATTGATGTGCAAGAAGATATGGGAGTAGTGCGCCAATGGAGGGTGGTCCCCTATTTGGGGCAAATAAAGCTATTCCCATCCCTTGAACCCTATTTAGATCTATTAGATAATTCCAACCTCATAAGATTCTACACACTGCTCCATTTCCAAATGCTTTGGTTGGCAGCTGTGGAGGGTAGATTCAAGCAAACCCTTCTCACCACACAAATTTGCCCCTGCAGCATTAGCAAAATTGAATCATCTGAACACTTTCTGTTAAGGTGTCCAATTTACCGGAACCTGTGTGTGACTTGGCTAGCCCCACTATTCCCTAAGGGATACTCCCCTTCCTTAGAGGGCTCCTTTGTTTGGCTTCTTTCTCTGCCACAGAGGGAGGCCATGGGGGCATTGGCCATGTACATTTTGCTGGCACTTAAGAGAAAAAGCCGTATTAAGGAGCACCAAAAAACAAATTAAGACACCTTCCAACAGCCAGGTTGATTTTCCTTCCTTGCCTGATCTATGAGGTCTATGGCCGTGCTCTGCTGTTTCTTTGCTAGCTATATTGCAATATGCTCTTCCCATATACCATCTTGTATTCCCTTGAGTGTATGGCGGCCTTGATATTTGCTCTCAGCTGTTTATTACCATGAAGATTTTGGGAATTTCACTACCTAGATGTATTTAGTGGACAATTATTTTGTTCAGTTTTGCCCATTTGTGGCCAAATTTTATAATCCTATAATTTTACTATTTTATCTTATATGTTGGTTGTTAGTTTTGTTGTGGTTTGTCTTGTATGTCTTGGGTCATGATGCAAGTCTGCACCCGTATTAATAAATTGAATTGGATATACAGCCCTGCCAAATTTCATGTACTCTGGTTGGACTACAAAGATGTTACAGTCAGACATATATTTATAAGCTAATTGCTTATACAACCAGGACCCTTTATCCAATTCTTCTGAAAGTTGGAAGAGATAGTAAATATTGGAAGGAGTATAAATGTGCCATGTTTCATCTATATTAAATGTGAAGCAAAGAGTTACAGGTAAGAATGTATGTGAATATATTTGCAAAATAATATGATTATACTGCTTATATAATTGGATTATTTTATCCAATCCTTTTGAATTTTGGTACACTTAATGCATTCCACTGGAGGTACAATTCCTTCAGGAATAAGCCACATATAATGAAAAACAAAAATGTTACAGCCAAAAATGTGCTTGCCATTGAAACCAATGGAAAATGAAAACGAAAGTAAAAATAAAAACGACAATTTGATATTTATGAAAAGGAAAATGACATATTTAAATTAAAAAAAATAAAAAATGAAAATGAAAATTACATTGGGCCCCTGGTGCGCACACCTCTAGTCATTCAGCCCATTAATTCTAGTCTTGACTTGAAGAGAGAATAAGGGCCCAGTCAGACGTGCATTTAAATCGCACAGCCACAGCGGCGGCAGCGTGCTATTTAAATCACCGCGCACTTCCGGGTTGGTCTGAATGCAACATTTCCGCCTAACATTTCTGCTCCGAGCAGTTTTTCAAACCGCACTCCAACAGGTCGGGTTAGGCTGAAATGTGCGCACTCACTGCATTCAGACCAACCCGGAAGTGTGCGGTGCTTTAAATTGCACGATGCCACCGTCGCGGCTCTGTGATTTAAATGCACGTCAAATGCCGCCTATGTCTTTGCCATCCTCTCTGTGGCGGCTCCTTGGGTAGTGGAAGACTGCACTCATTGTCTCACCTTAGTCTTGTCTTCTCCAGGCTAAAAATACCCAGCTCCTTAACCTTTCCTCAGAAGACTTGATTTCCAGACTCTGAGCATCTTTGTTGCCCTCCTCTGAACCTATTCCAATTTGTCAATGTCATTATTATAATTATTATCTATTAGACATTTATATAGCGCCAGTCGTGTGACCTGGTGCTGTACAGAACTAGACGCGGTCCCTGCCTGTGGCTTACAATCTAAAAGACAAAGGGAGGGAGACAGGGAATGGGGACAGTGGGAGAGACGTGGGAGAAGACAAACAAACATTCAAGCAGATGCGAAGTCTCAGGTGCATATGCTTGACTTGGTTATGAAGAGGTTGGTAGCAGCAGTCAGCAGAGGAGGGCAGACAGTAAGAGTAAGGGGAAAGACTAGCAGGCATTGGGAAAGGCAGCAAGGAAAAGGTGGGTCTTGAGGAGGGATTTGAAGGAGCGGAGGGAGGAGGCAAGGCGGATGTGGGCAGGGAGGGAGTTCCAGGCATGGGGGGCAG
>QEPC01014995.1:65213-85872 GCA_003113815.1 Sphenodon punctatus | reverse complement strand
TAACCCACTAGCCCCCCCTCCCCTCCCAAAGAACCCAGGAGTCCTGGTTCCCAGCCCCCCCTGCTCTAACCCACTAGCCCTCACTCTCCTCCCATAGAACCCAGGAGTCCTGTCTTCCAACCCCACTGCTCGAACCCACTAGTCCCCACTCATATAAAAGCTGTGGGGCTGTTATACGGCGTCTTTAGACATAACATAGATCAGGTGTCAAAACCCCTAAGCATGTGTTTGGCTGTTGCGTGTAAATACCATAACAATCCCAACACCAATTTGGCCAGCTGTTGAACAAGCGATGTGAACACCATTGCATCACAAGGACAATTTGCGTGTTCCAGCAGAACACGTGGCCCAGGTGTGGTATGCCTTCCAGGATGCCAGGGGCACTGCCCCTCTTGACCCCCAGGCTCCCCCATCACACAGCAGCTGCTGCAATGCTTCTTGAACTTTTATAAAAAATTTAAAAAATATTTTTTTTTACCCTGATGCAGCGCCAGCAGACCTGGAGAGGCTGTGCTACTGCTTTGAATCAGCAGTGCGCCTGAACTTCTAGGTCTAGGATGTGGTGGTGTAAACTGTGCATGAATAAGGGGCGTCCTTAGTGCTGCTTAAGCAGCAGTGTTGCATGCATCATCACTGTCATGGGAGGAGTGGAGGAAGGGAACTGGCAATGAGCGGGCCAGGCTGGTGATGGGACCATGGGCTAAGCTGAGCAGCTGCGAGGAGCCAGAGGAAGGAGGGGTGTCACAAACACTCAGTGTCAGGTAGCCTATGAGGGACAAATGGAGCATTTTGCGGTATTGGTGCTTCTTTCCCAGCCCATATCACAGGCATCTGGGGGGCAATACAAATATAAGCCCAGGCAGGGGCAGTATAAACAGAGCCCTTATGGGGGCTGAAACCTGGCCATATTATACTGTGCCTGGGCAGCTGAAACAAATGCCCAGGCAGCAGCTTGGCTGATGTGGAGGCTCCGAGTCCTCAGGCTGCGGTGCACCACTCTTGGGGACAGGGGGAGATGGTGCTAGCAGCTAGCCACTCAACCTGCTGCATGCAAGCTTAGGTTGGAGCTAATTGAGAGGTTGAACATGCAGGCAGCTGGGAGATGCGTGTGCAGAGTTTATCACACCCACACCCCTGCTGGAAGTGAATGTGTGGGCTTTTAGCTGCTCTCTGGGCTGATGCCATTTTGTTGGCTGGCTGGTGTTATAGTACTTGGCCTCCTGCTACTGCCTCTTCAGCCTGCCTGCTGTTCCTATCCCCTTCAACCCTTTTGTTTCCGGGGGCTGGCTTGTTTGTGCTGAGTGTGCTTTCTGTGCTCACACTGTAGTGCTCTGCTGCTCCAGGGCCTCTGGGGAATTCATAAATGTATATATCATATATTGCTGCTGGCTCCCTGCTGCAAACCTGACCAAGATGACATGGCCATGATTCCTTCCTGCTTTTGGGGTGAGTAGTGTGTATAAAGCTATTGCTTTGGAGGGAGTGGGGGGGAGTGAATGGGAGATCTAGGTTGGGGAGTTTCAGAAAGATTTCAACAAGATGGAGGTGGGTTCAGAAAGATTTCATACTATGAGATGGGTATCTGCCCCCAGGGGGGGTGTCATTTTTATTGGGGGTGTTAAGGGGGGGGGACTATGCACGGTACTGTCTGTTACTACTGTACTGTGTAAGTTCAAATTGAACTTTATATTTTTCTTTGTCCTGGTCCCTGCGTTTGGAGAGTATCTGTTTTAGATGTGCACATTTCACAAAGTTCTTCATAGAGTGCTGAATAGGGCTGATGCGGCAGCAGCTGTTACCGCGCCGCGATTCCGTTCCACCATTTCGGAATTGCCCGCGCCACACCGCGACTTTTCTGTGGACATTCTGCTAATTCCGCCGGAATTCTGCAAATCGCGGAATTGCAGAAAAAATGCGAAAAAATTGCGGAAATGGCGGAAAACTGCTATTCTGCTATTTTGTGGTGCTGGCGGAATTGCGGAAGTAGCGAAAATGTCATGTTTCCACGATTCCACTAAGTAGCGGAATTAAATAAGCGGAACCGCGGAATGAAACTAGCGGAATGAAAGCCTCTGCCATGCCGTTCCACTAATTGCGGAAACACTGTTTCCACCGGAAATAGCTACCGCTGCGATATTCCGCTACAGCCCTAGTGCTGAAGAAGTTCTGATCTGTTTTAAATCTTTCCCTAGTGTTTTAACATCATGCTGTTTTTGGTTGGGATTGTTTGCTCAGTCAGACTGCACAGAAAAAAAGATTGTGGAGCTCTGATGGCTGTTTTTCTAGGAGGGAGGGGTTTATATTTTCACTGATTGTAGCTTGTCATGCTCTAATTCTCAGATAGGAGAAACCTCTGCTGCTTCGAGTGAGGTGTGTCTGGAAGAAGAATTGTCTTTTGTGTATGGATTACAAAGTTTGTGTTGATGTGTTCTCACAGCTAATGCAGGGTGTTTTCAGACGTGACGGGGCCGATTGGCCCTGTCACGAAAACAATAAATTCATCCCCCACTGGGATGACCCCATCACGCCCTAACAGACATGCCAGGGGATCCCGGTGGGGAATTGGGGAGGGGGCAGGGCCGCGTGGCGCAACGTGCAGTGTACGGCCCCGCCCCCTCCCCGCTCCCCACCGCCCGCCCTCTGGGGAGACGGGCGGGCGGCGGGGCCAATGCCACCACAGCGTCTGGCCAAATCCGCCACTGCTCGGAATCCCGCCGGTGCTTCTGGGCCGTGGCGACCGACCAGACGTTACTTTTCTTTGATCCCCGCCGGGGATCACTTTCACCACGCTTCCCGGGGAATTGGTGTGGCTAGCCCGGGAAGTGTGGTTGAAACTGACCCCATGTGGGGATTGAGCGTGGCGAATATCTGATGGCCGCCAAACAGACGTGCAAGTCACAGTAACCACAGGTGGGTATTCACCGTGGTTCACTGTGATCTCGTAAAGTCTGAAAATACCCGCAGTTTGCTGATCTATTTTCATCTCAAGCTTTCTATTGATTAATAGGATGGTGTAGAATTATACTGCCCAAAGCAACTTTAATAGTTTTATAAGGGCAAGTTGTTGTTCAGTCATAGTAATTTGCAAATATTCTACAGATTTTTTTCCCCAGGCATCCAAACTTTATTGGAGGGCCCAATTACATATATTTCAGTGTGTTTTACTTTGACATTTCAAAAACTTTTTTAGTTTGGTGGGGATTTTTGCAGTCAACTGAGGAAGAGTTGGTTTGAGTTTAGAAGTGCCAGACAGCTTTATTTCCTGTAACAACATGCTTAGATCGTATTTTAAAACAAGTGGCGAACTATTTCCCACCCAGAGACCACTTAGAAAATTAGTACAAGTTCTGAGGGCCAAATATTAGTTGGGAGTGGGCAGGGTATTTAAGGGGAGCAATCAGTCAAGGAGAGAAAGGTCCAGATCATGGAACTGTCCCCTATCCTTGTGTACATGCCCTCATCTTTGCTCCCTTCCCCTGAGCTCAGTCTTTCAGTGCTTGGGGATAGAAACTGGATCCAAGTGCTAAATCCAGGGACTGGAAAGGGGCCAAATCAAAACTAGCTGTGGGTTATATTTGGCCCCTGGGTCTGAGGTTCATGACAGATGTTAAGTGTGCTGTTCCTAGTACTAAGATGGGGGAAAGCCCACTGAGAGGCTCAGCAACAACTTCTTAAAATTGCCCGTACCCTTCTGTGCATTTTCTATTTTACTGATCATGATTAGGGATGTGCGAACGTGGTTCAGGAGTTCGGAGTTCAGACCGAACTTGGCCCGTTCAGATGACTGAACCGAACATTCGAACCCCTGAACAGTTCAGCCCCATTCGGGTGAGTTCGGGTGGGAAAAATGGGGTAAACAAGCCCAGGAAGGAGGGGAGGAACCTGAGGAACAGAATTCCTGGTGCCAGGGGTGGAGAGGCTTGGAATAGCAGCCTGCCTGCCCAATCACCATCTCTTTTTTCCTCAGACCACTGGATTCGCAGTCTGCGATTGGTATGGGGCTAGGCTGCGCACAGCCAATGGGACTTGTGGAAAGGTGAGCACAGCAAGTAACAAAAGTCATTGCTCTCCCCCTTTCCCAATCCTTCTGAGCTAGCCACTGATCCTTTCAGCAGTGTTTCCAGAAGTGTCACTCTTCCAGAATTTTGCTTTCCTAATAATCCATTCCCATCCTCCTCCTATTTCACCCATTCCCACACATTTACCTCCCTAGCTTCATTTATTTACATTAGATTAGATATGTTTAGAAGTTGTTTTTTTATCCCTCCCTGTGTTCTTCCTCCCTCCCCACTCCATTGAATCCTTTCCCTCTCCCTCTATATATTCCATCCCTGATTCCCTTCCCCTGTTTTGGGATTTATTTAGAGTAGGATTAGATTGATTTAGGTTTCATTTCAGTTTTGTACCCCTCTGTGTGTTCTTTGTGCCCCCCCATCCCAGATAGATAGATAGACAGATAGATTTGAAAGTAGATAGTTGTAGGAGTTAGCATAGTTATAGAGATAGAGATACTGTTTAATGAATTAGTTTTAATATTTAGTGTGTTTGTAGGACTAGGCCTTTGTGCAGATATTCATATTATATAGTATTAAATTTAGTTGCATAGGTTTTAGAATAGTTAATAAGCATGTAGAGTTAGTGTTAATAAGCAGGTAGAGTTCTCTCTCTCTCTCTCTCTCTCTAACATTTGTGAGGAAAAATGGAGAAGGGAAGCTGGAGAGGCTGGTCTGCTGCCGATAAGACAGACAATGGGGCATGTGACAGAGGTGGTAGGGGTAGGGGCCATGCCAGAGGAGTGGCAGCAGGCATAAGTAGCAGCCCAAGTCCATCACTACGCCCAAAGCTTTGCAGGCCTCATTTTGGGTAACAGGCTTCTGAGGCTCCCAGCACTAGTGGCACTAGGGGGGTGGTTAGGCATTGCCTCCTAGCAGCATCCTCCACTGCCACACAGGGTACTGGAACACCTACAGTGCAGGAGGCTGCGGCTGTCTCATCTGCGGCTCCAGGTGCAGGTGATTCAGGGGCCAAAGTTCCACAGGGGCCACCATTGTCCCCATTGTAGAGGCAATCCCCCCAGCAGTCCAGGGCTGGTGGATCCCACCCTGGTTGCTAGAGGCAGGGCCAAATCTCCGGGCAATAGCAACAGAGAGTGGAGCAGCAGCGGAAGTAGCAGCAGCAGAATCAGAAGAAACTATAGAGGGCAGAGGGAGAATGCTGCTCAGAGTGGCAGAAGCATGGTGGGCAGTTCATCAGCGATTGGGGACAGTGAGGCAGACAGCAGTTCTGTGGAGGAGGTATCTAGTGCTGAGGCGATGACTGTACCTCCAAGAGCTGTGTCACCAGTGCCACCATTTTCTGCCCTGGCTCCCAGGAGTGCGTCACCCGGTGTGGGCCATAAGGCAGGAAGGGGGAAAAAAATCCTCAGTCTGGGTGCATTTTATATTGGTGCAGGCGGATGATCCCAGGGAGGTGCAGTGCAGTTTGTGGCCTAAGGTGGTGAAGCATGGGCAGGTGCTCACCAACATTGGCACAACTGCCATGCTGAGGCACCTCAAGGCATGCCACAGTGCTGTGCTGCTAAGCGGGCTGGCAGGGGCAGTGGACGCCAGTGGGTTCCTGACCACAGAAGCTAGTTATCTGCCTGCACAAGCGGGAAAGCGTCCTGCTCCAACAGCTGCCTCTAGCATCAGAAGTAGTATTCCTGATGGGGGGGGAGAACAGCAGCAGCAGCCTCACCAGCAGTGCAAGAAAACCATGGAGGAGCTGGGGTGGGGGAAGCTGTCAAGTCAGTCGGCAGCTGCAGGACGTGGAGGGCGGCGTGGCTTTCAGCTGACAGCCACACATATATTGGGGGAATTGATCACTGTGGATGGGCATCCCTTCTCCATGGTGGGGGACATGGGGTTTAGGCACCTGATTGGGTTCCTGGCCCCCCAGTTTCAGCTGCCGTCCTGAACCACCCTAAGTTGGCAGGTGGTGCCAGCCCTGTACCGGGCTCTAAAGGTGAGGGAGCATCTGACAGGGGCTGGGGTGCCACTGTCCACTTCACCATGAACCTGTGGTCCACCAGGAACACCCAGCATGCCTAACTGGCGGTAACGGCGCACTGGTGGTAGGACCCAGAGGCTGCTTTTGGGAGTGGCAGGAGGGGTACCGAAGCAGGGTATAGGTGGACCCTGCTTCAGGCCACAGTTATGGATGTCCCCCACACCGCTGTAAACATTGAGGCATCCCTGACCACCATGGTAAGGGCATGAGTCACGCCAGGTGCACCCTTCGCCAAGGGATGCATGGTGACAGACAATGCGGCAAACATACTGAGGGCAGTCTGCGAGGGTGCATTCACCAGCATCCCTTGCTCTGTGCACTCCCTTCACCTGGTGGTCAGGGTGGGATGCTCTGGGCTTGGGGGAGAAGGGTATTGGGTCAGGCACCATTAGCTCCCTGATAGAGTGGGGGAGGAAACTGACCAGTTTTTTTAACCAGAGAGTGAAAGGCAGTGAGCTCCTCCGGGCCAAGTAGGAAGAACAAGGCTCCCCAGTGCACCAGCTGGTGCAGGATGTTTCCAACAGGTGGAATTCCACGTTTCTGATGCTTGAGCGGCTTGTGGAGCAGAAAGCCACCTTGCGTCAGATGCAACTGGTAACAGACAGTGGGGCACCTCCAGGGTACAATGGGGTGGAATGGGACATCCTCTCCCAAACGGTCTTTGTTCTGAGACTGTTTCTGGACTGTGATGGAGACCATCAGCTCCTCCACAGCCAGAATCAGCAAGGTGACCCCTCTGGTCCAGAGTCTCCTCATCAGGCTGGAGAAGATTCTCCAGGGGCAGGATGGTGGCCCTGAGGGCAGGAAGATGGGTTCTGAGGCAGTTGGCCTGGCATGGCAGCTGAAGGCAGGGCTGACTGGGCAGTTTGATGAGCTGCTGAAGTGGGAGGAATATGTGCTTGCAACTATGTTGGACCCCAGGGTCAAGGGCAGCGTGACATAGCAGACAGCAGTCTATGGGTACTCTAAGGCTGAGCTGGTAGAGAGGGTCCAGCAGGCAGATAGGGCTCTCAAGAGTGTACGGTGGCAGCAGCAGCAGGACACCCCTAGGGATGGTGGGAGTGGGAGCAGTCACTCCTTTGAGCCAGTGGGGTCTATCCCTGCCCCCAGCCCGAGCAGTAGCAACATGAGCAGCAGCAGCAGAACCCCTATCACGAGCAGATCGATTGTGCAGGTCACTCTGGGGAGCATGGGCCCGTGCACAGCAGGGCAGACAGCATGGCTGAGGGCAGTGGTGGGGGTGGTGCACAAGCAGAGCTATGCGAGGGAGTGTGAAAGTGCCTCAGCAGAAGTGGAGAGCTACCTGGAGGAGGAGCCCTGCATTGAGCCCAGCAGCACTCCCTTGGTTTACTGGGCCAGAAAGATGAATGTGTGGCCATTCCTGTTGGAAGTGGTCAAGGCTCTCTTGTCCTGCCCACCAACAAGTGGCCCCAGTGAGCGGGTTTTTTCCATGGCGGGGGACATTTGCTCTCCCCACCGCTTGAGACTGGGGCCAAGTTGGTGAAGCAGTTGCTGTTCAACAAGGTGAACCTTCGGCTGCTGGGATTCCCCGAGCTTCCCCTGGACATAGATTGAGGGTGGATTGGCACACACCATTCCATGCCAGGGGCAGTCTTGGGATGGGGCTCATCCTCAATCCGGGCTGCTGCTGCTGTGCTAATGTGGTGTCCCTCCCTCCCAATGCCTGGCGCTCGCCCTGCCTCTCTCTCTTTCTCATACTAGACAGCCTTGGATAGCCTATCTGACTGATCTCATGACACCGGGTGTGTGGAATTGGGAAGCTGTAAGCCTGCCATCCGGCCTCTGGCTAGACAATCTCAAACTGCCTATATGACTAGCTCTCTCTCTCACGTGCGCATTGCACAGTCTTCACCTGCCTATCTGAGTTCCCTTCCTGACTTCCCTACTGCCTCTCTCATGCCACGCTGCCTGTCTGCCTACCCAGGTTGCCAAGCTCAAAGTCTGCCTCAGCTTGCCTGCCTGCCTCTCATGCCAAGGTACCTGTCTGCCCACCCACGTTGCCAAGCTCAAAGTCTGTCCCAGCCCGCCAGCCTGCCTCTCATGCCATGCTGCCTGTCTGTCCTCCCAGGTTTCCAAGCTCAGAGCCTGCCTCAGCCCACCTGCCTGCATCTCATGCCATGTTGCCTGTCTGCCTACCCTGCCAACTCTGGGTGATGTGCCCCACTGGCCTGGTAATCCTACTGCTGCTGTCTGCTGGTCCATGGGCGCTCTGCTCTGGCCAATCCAAATGTGCTCACGCAATCCTGCTGCTGCCGCCTGCTGCTGAATGGGAGCTCTTTCCTGGCAAATTCTACCATCCTGGCTCCATGAGTGCTGCACACAGGCCAATGCCATCTCTGCTGTGTCATGGGTTCTGTGCCCAGGCAATCCAATGTCTGCTCCTGCTGCCAATGCTGCCTCTGGGCAATCCAATGTCTGCTGTTACTGCCAATGCTGTCTCTGCTGTGCCACTCCATCCATAACCTGCCACTCTAGCCCCAGGACCCACCATAAGGTTTTGGAGCTTTCATTCCATTCACAGGGAGCCATCGTTCAACTGCATCAAGAAACAGCCACTCCAGCCCCAGTATCCACTGTTAGGCCGGACTCCTGGTCTCCCCCCATAATGGATGTACCCCCCTACCTCGTGATAGCCAACTGTCTTGGACCCGGAGGTCAGAAAAGCCTACAGGGGTAACCAAGGGCAAGGAGGCTTGGGGAAAAGCCTCACGCTGTATGCAAGAGGAGAGGGGGGACATGGAAAATAAGGATCGGGCCCAGCCACCCTAGCTCCTAGCAACAAGGGACCACTCATGGAAAAATACCAGCCTAAGGTTGAGAAAAAGACTAGAAGGGAGAGCTCTCTGAATAAAGAATGGAGTTGTTAAGGATAGAGACTCACCATGTTATAACAAAGGACTGGTAGTTAGGACTCAGTGCAGCAGCATCCTAGCTTTGCTTTCCCCAACCAAAGCCACACACACACTCATTGTATCCTGAAGCCTGTCATTAAGCCCTTCCTTCCCTCCCTTCACTTTTTGTTTACCCTTACCTCCTGTGTAAAAGATATCTTATGCATCTGGTATGGCCCTTTTTTGTGATGGAAGTGGAAGTTGGGTTTCTCCCCTTGTTAGCTCATTGTGTACCCCAAATGACCCATCCTAGCCTCCCCAAATTCTTTATTCAGTACCCTATAACTGCCCCTGGTTTTCCCATCAACCTTTGAAAAACCTTGGACCCCAGATACATGTAGGTCTCTCCTGCATGTGTCTGAGCTAATGGATCTCCCAGACTTCAGTCTCCCCCCCCCCCTTTTGGACCCTGGCATCGCTGGATCCTGGGCTGCTGATCCTGCTCAATCAGCTAGGAAGGTAAACTACAGATCCAGTCTCTTGCTTTTTTCCCCCTTTGCAGAGCCTATCCCCCCCTGTTCTTCAGTGTACTTTTACTTTCCCATCCAGAGTCTGTGTTTTCTTTGTAGCCTTTGTTGTACCCCCTAGACACCTGGGAACCCCGGTTTATGGCCATTAAGCTAATTCCCCCCTTAAGTTAAGGAAAGGTAGATATTGGGTGGTTCTGTCCCCAGTAGCTATGAGGGGGAGGGGGTTCCTATCAACACAAGCTTACTTTCCCTTCCCTCGCATTCGTTTGCATTTTTCCCTTCATGTAGTCCATCAGCCAGACCTGGGCTGTGTTTTAGTATTAGCCTGTATGTGTGTGTACATTATTTGAGTCCTTTTTCTTTTACTGTATAACCAAATAAACCTTGTTTAGTTTTATTGGAGCATTTCTTTCTCTCTCTCTCTCACGCTTCCCCTCGCTGAGCCAACACAGGAACCCCCCCCTTTCTCCTACAATCCTCACAAGCTGCTAGTGTTTTCCCCTTGTTACATCCTGCCAGCCAGACCGGGGCTATGTGAGATATATATATATATATACTTGTTGTTATTGGACACCTGTCTCTCTCTTTCTATTTGGGGAGGGTACATAAACTGCATGTAGCGCATACTGTCCTCAACTTGATCCCTTGAACACGATGGGACCCCCTATTTTGACTAAATTTGGCTAATTCCCTTAAATTTAAAGATAGAGCAGATATTAGGGAACCAACCCCCCAATAATATCACGTGGCAGGGCGTCTTGTATTAACACCACCATCAGGATTCTGGGGCCTATGTTACAGGCAGAGAGGGCTGTCCATCTGCTGGATCAAGAAGCTGTCACTATAGCCCCAGGACCCACCATCAGTGTTCGGGGGCCGTCATTCCTTGCACAGAGAGCCATCATTCAACCGCATCCAGAAACAGCCACTCCAGCTCAAGGACCCACCATCCAGGTTCTGGGGCCTCCTGTAGGAAGGGAGGGCTGTCCAATATCTAGCAGCTGCCACTCTAGCCCCAGGACCCAACATCAGGGTTCTGGGGCTGTCATTCCTCGCACAGGGTGCTGTCATTCCACCATATCAAGAAGCAGCCACTTCAGACCCAGGACCCATCATCAGGGTACTGGGGCCTACATTACAGGCAGGGAGGGCTGTCCATCCACATCATCTAGAAGCTGCCACTCTATCCCCAGGACCACCATCAGGGTGCTGGGGCCATCATTCCTCATACAGAGAGCCATTGTTCAACTGCATCAAGAAACAGCCACTCCAGCCCCAGGACCCATCATCAGGGTTCTGGGGCCTATGTTACAGCAGGGAGGGCTGTCAAAATGCTTCATCCAGAAGCTGCCTGCCACCCCTGTCCCATGATCCAGCATCAAGTCCTCCTTTGACTTAAAGCCATGTTGCTGTGCAAAGTCCACAACCTCCGCCGAGGACACCTTCCATTTGGAGACCAACTGGTGGTAGAGTTCTACGTTAGTGATCTCCGCACGGAGGTACTCTGAGTACACCTCCACCTTGCATTCCCATACCTCGAGCTCCTGGAACCGTTTCACCAGCTGGTCCTCTATTGTGACAGCTTGGAGCCTTAGCCCATCCATATATTTTTTGTTGGCCTCCATGAAGGTCCATGTAGGCCTTTCCAGTTGGGCCTGAAAAGCTCTTGCCGCTTTGGACTCCTCCCGAGGGATGGAGACTCCTCAGCAGAGCTGGAGGGGTAAGGACTGTGGTGGCAGCGCATCTGGCGGGCCTTCACCCCCCTTCCTGCACAGGCTGTTCTGCAAGGAAATGACTACGCCCCACCTTAGTTTTGTGGACATTCTCAATGTGGGCTATGAGCCCAGATGTGGTTCCCTGCGGCCCTATTTTTGTTTTTTTGTCACAGATCTAAAGAACATAAAAAGATACGAACATAAGAAGTGCCATGATGTGTCTGACCAATGATCTGTCAAGCCCTGCCTGCATTCTGTCTCTGCTAGTGGGTGGGTGGCCAATCTGTGTCTCTGCAGGGGACTTCTGAACAGGTAATAGGGCAATCCATTCCCTGTTGTTTCAGCACCCATGCCTTATTTTGCATTGTGCTAATCCGGCTTTTGGGGTATCATACTACCACCAGACTGTGGACCTCATCGGCCTGCTTTCTTGTGGCTCCTGCAGCTGTGACCTCCACCGGGATGGTGTTTTGGCCCTGGCACCAGCGGCGGCATCATCATCACTCTCTCTGAAAAAGGAACACATAAACAACACCTAAATAATATAATTCATTTATGTTGAAGCCTCAAGTCGTTCTAAGAGCAACTAGAGACCCTGGCTGGCATGTGTCTGGGAGGGTGCTTTGGCTCGTGCCTGGCTGCTGCAAGAGCCTCCCCCCCTTCTGCCAGACCCATAGCTAAGATGCATGTAAATCCTGCCCATCCGCTTATGCCCACTGTTTCTGTTTCTGCCTGACTGCCCACTAGTGCCACCACCCACCCACCCGCACGCCAATAAACAGAAATAAATTTTACTAACCTGGCAGCAGTGGCACCTCCTGTGCCCTCTTCCTCCTCTGGTGAGGAGCTGACCTCCACCACCTCTGATTGTACAGACTGGGCCTCTTCCTCCTCCACCTTCACCTTCCTCATCTTCATTTTCCCTCCATTTCCAAACCAACCAACCACACACACAGCCAAAAAACCAAATACACAGCCAAACCACACACACAGCCAAACCAAAATGAACCACCTCAACCAAACACACATGCACACACTTGAATGACCATTTCTTGTTTCTGGGTTTTGGTATGATCACGGGACCAGTAGTAGTAATAAGTAGTAGTAGTAATAAGAGTTTATTGTTTCAACCATGGATTATAACAAATTTATATACAATAAAACGATAAGTTATTAATAATAAAATCAACACTAAATGAAATTAAAAAAACATTCACAGTGTTGAGCATTCCCAGGCTGAAAGGGTCTTCAAGTAAATCAAACAAAATAAATTTTAAGAGACTTGATTTGACTCCCCCTCCAACTAATGAAATTAATCAAAAATTACAAATCCTTTTATTTACAAGCGGTCACGTACTAATTGTTTCCTTCCTAATGGGGGTCCTTCCCCCACATCCTCCATTCTATTGAAAGGATACATGAATACTACCTCCAAATTCTGGTAAAGGCCAAATCACCAGCCATATCTATTTTAGGCATACGTCATATCAATGCCCCCAACTAAACTTTGCCTTGCCTGCAATGCTAAATTCGCAAAAATTGTGACTGCCTTAGTCAGGTCTGAGGAAATGGGATTTAAACATAGTTCATAGCGCTTATCCACCGAGTTCTTCTCCAATAACTCTCGGGCAGAAGATAGTAACCTATCTCGAAGAGCCATCAACATTGGGCATTCAAAAATTAGATGTCTGTTCATATCCACAGCCTGGAGATCACAAAACTGTCATAGTCTGTCATCCCATGGGATCCCCATGTAGTGGCCCTCCAGAACGGCTGACGGGAAAAACCCACAGCGTAGTCTGGAGAATACCCGCCTGATATGAAAATTTGGCCAAGCTATTAAATAAGAGGAGTTCACAAGGGGAACTCTCGGGGGGGATATAATCCCTTGCTACCCGTTGGAACTGCACTTGCACCAAGTCTAGCTGGCGATCTTCAGGTTCGGAGCCTGCGGGTGGTTTTGGATTCGGGCCTCCGTCTGGATCTGCCTTGGGGGGGGGGGGGTCAAAGCCCAGTTTTCTAATTTCCTCCTCCACTTGTTCCAGCCAGGGATCAAGGACACCTTTATCCCTTGCTAACTTCAGCAAGGAGTTATCCTCCAGAGATAGTAAAGGGATCTTGATCCAATATCTAATGATAGACTGGAAGGCAAAAAGTCATAGAGGCCAACGACCCAGTTCTAGTCTCAGCACAACCTGGGAGGTTCCCTTCGGGACTCCCAAGATAGCACGCATAAAAGCGTTCTGAACCGTCTCAAGCATATCAATGTACAACAAACCCCATACTGGGAGGGCATAAAGGAGTTGGGCTATGACCTTAGCCCGAAACAGGCGAAGACCTGGAAACACCAGCTTACCTCCCTTCCCAAAAAAGAATTTCATGATAATTCCCGTCATTTGGGAGGCTTGTGTCTTAGCAGCTGTCGCGTGGACCTGCCAGCTCAAGGAGTTGGAGAAATTAACCCCCAAATATCTAAAATGGGTCACTTGAGATATTTCATTACTTCCAATCCACCACTGATGGATTTCTTTATTCTTCCTCCGACCAATGATCATAACCTTGGTTTTTGAGTAATTGATGACTAACCCCTCTCTAGAGGCATAGTCACCCATGCATTGCATGGTCCTTTTGAGACCAATCAAGGTCTGTGAAATAAGAACAGTGTCATCTGCATACAGGAGTGAGGAGATCTTCTTATCCCCTACCTGGGGTGGGTGGGAATCCACGTCAAAAGGAAGGGGGGGAGATCATTTAGAAAGAGTTTAAAGAGGATCGGTGCCAAAAGGCACCCCTGCCTTACTCCTCGATCCACCTCCACCCTCCTCGTAAGGGCACCCTCCTGATTGTATTGTACCTGGAGGATAGTCCCCTGATGAAGCTGCTTTAGGAGAAACAATAACCTGGGCTCCATCTGCAGGGAGCTAAGCTTGCACCAAAGCCGCTCCCTGCAGATGGAGTCAAAGGCCATCTTCAGATCCACAAAGCACAGGAACACCCTCCCAAAATGTGTCACACTCCTTCTTATCATTTGGGCAAGAATAAGGGTATGGTCCACTGTGGACTTACCCCTTTGAAACCCCGCTTGCTCAGGTACCATGATGTCAAAGGCCTTAAGCTAACTCAATAATTTCTCCAAAAGGTACTGGGAATACAGTTTTCCCACCATGCTAAGCAAGCTTATTGGTTGATAACTCTCCGGGGAAGCAGGATCACCCTTTTAAAAGATCGGGGTTGCAATACTATTGGTCCATGCCTTCGGGATCTTCCCAGTTGAGTTGATGTCTGTAAAAATTGGGACTAGGAGTTCGGCCCACCATTCCGGGGAGCTCTTAAGCTGATCTACCATAATTAAATCCTCCCCAGGGGCCTTACCTGATCTCAAATGACTGATTAGGGAGATAATTTCCTCTGGGGACACGGGAGCCCATTTCTGAAATGTATCCTCAATAGCCATCCAAGGGCAATCAACTATGACATGTGGGGAGGCAAATACCTCCCTATAGAAATTTTCCCAAACCACTGGGTGCAGTGAGATCATGGGTGCATTCCCGCCCCCTAGCCTAGCCTGTCGAATAAGTGACCAGAACTTTTTGGAATCTCCCTTACCTGCGGCTTTTTGCAAGAGGGTCCATTGGTACTTTTGGTAGTTTGTACGCCTCTCATTCAGCAATTTGCGATATTTGGCACGGAGGCCCAGGAAGGCATCCCTGGCAGACTTTGAGGGGTTAAACTTCAGGATTCTGGCCGCCCTCCTCATGGTCATGCATTGCTTCTGGCAGGACTGGTTAAACCACCTAGTCGGGTTTACCCCATTCTGTCCCCCCTGGTGTTCCAACCTAATCCTGGATGATAAAATAGATAGCAACGTCACATACCCCTCCTGGGCATTAGGGCCTCCTCCTTTCACTATTTGCCAGAGGGAATGGACCTCAGGCTCACATTGCAGGTCCATCATAGTCAAGGCCAACTGCGGTCCACCTTGGTCTCATAAAAAAAGGGGGAGTTTCAGGCAAAGGGCCGTTAGCGGGGAGGGAATAATTCCCCACCCTTCCCCCGGGGATCTGACAAGTTAGAAGAATAGGAAAGTGTCCTGAGTTTGTACTAAATACCCTGAGAAGTATAACATTAGGAAAAAAAGTGCAAAGGAACCAGAAAAAGATCAATCACACTAGATCCCTGATAAGCATGATATGTGAAAAATCCCTCCTGGTCCCCTTCAGTTCTCCCATTCAGAATCACTAACTCTAAATCCTCAGTCATCTGGATCATATTAGCTGGGTTCCTATTTGAAAATTTGTCCTGGGAGACCTGGGGGGGAATACCCAGTAGGTTTAAAGATAGGGGAACCACCCCCTGTTCACCCAACCTGGTATTAAAGTCACACCCCAAGACCAAAGGGGCCAGAGGAAAAAGCTGACGCACATTCTGCACCCCTAAGGTAAGTTCCTTCCAGATTTCGGGGCAATAATATTCTGAAGAAATAGGGGGAATAGAAATGTTTCCTATAGTTATCATCGCACCTGAGGGGAGAATACAAAAATAGAACCCAAAAAAAGATTTGAATGAATTTATTAATTCAATTTGAAAATTCCTATTCACTGAGGTCATGAGAGCCAAACCTCCACTCGGCCTCCCCTGAATACAAGAGGGAGAAGCCCTGAGTAAAAAAATCCTAAAGCCCTCCAGATCCAGCGTCCCCACGGACCAAGTTTCCTGCAGGAGACAAACATCCAGCTCCTGGAGGAAAGATTTAAATTCCGGGTCCTTAAGTCACGGGACCAAACGATACCAATACCGATACCTAACTCCGCCGAATGTTTGGCCGAACCAAACGCGATTGAATCGATTGACCAAATCTGAACTCGGTTCCCAGATCAAATGACCGAACATCTAAACCACGTTCTGTTTATACATCCCTAATCATGATCATGTAAGTGTGCAATTTTGGGGTTAGCCCTGCCTACCAATGGGTTGGCCCCGCCTATTGCCCCACCAGCCTCAGAACCCACCAGCCGCCATTGATGTGGTCAGTGTTGTATTTAATGATATCACAAGATGTGTTAGCAGGTACAACATGGAGAACGAGGTGGCAGTGCTTGCATGCTGTGGTGAGCAAAACACTAATTTGCCCCAAGATGGGCTGTGTGTCTAAGCAGTGTCACATGGTGAACACAGGGTCAACAGGTGTTCAATCAAGGTCACCATAATTGCTGGTCATGATGGTTCCAGTGGGGACTAGCTTTCCAGAGAATGAGTTTTAGGCTAAGATGTATTGATTGTAGAACCTGCTGCTTTCTGTTTCTGATTTATGATCTGCCACAGAAGTCAAGGCAGGTGTCTTAAGTTTCTGCTCTTGCCTTCTTGTCCTACCAACTCCTGTTAAGCTTACAAAGCCCCAGCTCTGTAGTCGGGGTGCATGTTGGTGCTGCTGTGTGTGCATGTGTGTGAAGCATTTTCAAAATGATGGTGGAGGAAAGAAGATTGATTTGAGCTTATGCTAACTGTATATGAAACCTGATGGCTCCAGTGGGAACTGGGGAAAGTAATTTGCTTGGTTTTTAGGGTTTGTTTTTGTAGGAAAATCCCACCTTAACTACTGTTTGTAAACTGGAAGTTTTTTTGCTAGATAATTTAGACTGGTGACTAGTCATAAAAGCACAGGAAAACCAGTGCTATGATTTTAATGGTAAGATAGAAAATGGAATGAGTGAATCAGACAGCCGACCCGAGTTGTTCACATCATGATACACATCAAGAGTTGCAAATGGATGTGAGATAGATATCTAGCATGAAGAAATGATGTCTGGTATACAACGTAGTGCTGAAACAGATAGTAGATTCTGTGTTTGTGAATATTATTCATGTTATTAGATAGCACTTTGAATATTCAAATTAATATTTGTTGAAACAAATATTTGCTAATATTTGCTTGGGCGGGGGTTGGTAATATTTGGGGTCCAATCCTACTTGTGTGCATAGTACTCTTTGTGCTAGAGCTGTGCACCAGGGGCCCATGTCATTTTCATTTTTGTTTTCATTATTTAAATATGTCATTTTAATTTTCATAAATATACATTTTTTGTTTTCGTTTTCCATTGATTTCAATGGAAAACACATTTTGACTGTATCTTTTAATATACAATATAATATATAATATAATAATAATAATAATATCTTTCATTATATTTGGCTGACACTTGGAATTCTTATACCTCCAATGGAAGGCATTAAGTGTACCAAGTTCCAAAAAGGTTGGATATGGGAATCCAATTTTATAAGCAGTTGAATTATATTATTTTGCAAAAATCTTCACATACATTCTTAGCTTTAACTTCATTGTCTCACATTTAATGTAGATGGAATTTGACAAGTTTATACCCCTTCCCATACTTACTATATCTGCCAACTTTCAGAAGGATTGGATAAAGGGTCCTGGTGGTATAAGCAATTAACTTATAAATGTGTGTCTGACTGTAACAACTTTGTAGTCCAACCAGTGTACATGACATTTGGCCGGGCTGTATATCACACTTTCACAATCATCTTTGCCAAATATCATAAAGATGTGATAAAGGGTACCAATTTTATATGCCTGTGCAGCATATGCAGAGAAGGAGCCTATGCCAGGGATTCTCTTACGTGTCACTGTGGTATAAAATCGGTTTGTAATGCCAATTGGCCAGCAGAAATGTCGATCAAATATCCTCATTCTGTGGTGTGACCATCCCAACTTCTCTTCTTCAGTTGTTACTGGGAAATTGGAAACATCTGTTTAGGAAAGAGCCAATAGAGATTTTCTTATGTTTTCTGTCACAGTGCTGCAGGATGTGATTGTGATAATAATTGGCCAGGCTGGATGTGTAAACTATATCTCCTGATTGCTGGGATGCTATACCCAAAGTCCCAGTTACTTCCCTTTTATTACCGCCTCAGAACCGCCCCCTATGCCCGCCTCGAAGCCACTACCAGTTGGTCCTATAAAGCTGGAAGCATGCAGTAATTAGTCAGTGAATGTGTTTGTCAGTCTTTTGGGTTTCTCCACATCCTCCCTCCTAGAGCCTCCCTCCCCTTGCCATGCCAGATGCCTGCCTCTGACTGGCACTGCATAAGCTGCTATTTATCTGAATAATGGTCTTCAAGGGGACAACTTCAATTGCTTATAAAATTGGGTCCCTTTGGGGTGTGCATGTTGTTTTCGTTATTATAATAACAATAACAAAATTTGTCATTTTCATTATCGTTATTGCAATAATGGAAATGACAACAAACAATAATGAAATTATAAACAAAAACAATATTTTGTTTTTTAAATAAAGGGAAAAAAATGAAAAATGTATTTTCAGCTATAACTTTTTTGTTTCTTATTCAGTTCTGATGAACATTGGGGAGCATGTACCCCCAATGAAGGGAAATATGTGTACCAAATTTTGAAATGATTTTAGAAGCAATTGAATGTTGTAATTTTAAGAAATCTTCATACACATTCACAGCTACAACTTCTTTATCTTGCATTCAGTTTGCATTAAAACATTTAATATTATGTCCCTCCAAAAGCTTAACATACCTGCCAATTTCCAGAAAGATTGAATAAAGAGTACTGATGGTATAAGACATTAACATATAAATAAATTTCTAGCTGTAACATGTTTATATTCCACCCTGTGTACAAGATATTTGGAAGGAATGTATCAAATACCTCCCCTGTCCTCTCTACCAAACTACAGGACAATCTGATAAAGGGACCCAATTTTATAAGCAATTGATGTTGTCCCTGTGAAGACCATTATTCAGACAAATAGAAGCACATGCAGTGCCAGTCAGAGGCAAGCACCCTGCATGCCAGGGGGAGAGAGACTGTAGGAGGGAGGATGTGGAGAAACCCAAAAGACTGAAAGACACATTCACTGGCCAAACACATTACTGCATGCTTCTAGTGTTACAGGACCAATCGGTAGTGGCTTCAAGGCGGGCATAGGGGGCAGCCCTGAGGCAGGCATAGAAGGGAAATAACTAGGACTTTGAGGATAGCATCCCAGAAATCATGAAACATAGTTAACACATCCAGGCTGGCCAGTTATCATCACAATCACATCCCGAAGCACTGTGACAGAGGACATAAGAGAATCTCTATTGGCGCTTTCCTAAACAGATGCTTCTGACTTCCCAGTAACAAGTGGGGGAAAGAAGTTGGGATGGTCACAGCACAGAATGAGGATATTTGATTGACATTTCTGCTAGCCAATTGGTATCATAAACTGATCTTATACCACTATGATACGTTAGAGAATCCCTTGCATAGGCCCCTTCTCTCTATATGCTGTGAAGGCATATAAAATTGGTACCCTTTATCACATCTTTATGATATTTGGCAAAGATGATTGTGAAAGTGTGATATACAGCCCGGCCAAATGTCATGTACACTGGTTGGACTACAAAGTTGTTACAGTCAGACACACATTTATAAGTTAATTGCTTATACCACCAGGACCCTTTATCCAATCCTTTTGAAAGTTTCCAGAGATAGTAATTATGGGAAGGGGTATAAATTTGCCAAGTTTTATCTACATTAAATGTGAGAAAAAGAAGTTATACCTAAGAATGTGTATGAAGATTTTTTGCAAAATAAAATAATTCAACTGCTTCTAAAATTGGATTTTTTTATCCAATCTTTTTGGAATTTGGTACACCTAGTGCCAACCATTAGAGGTATAAAAAAATCCATGTTTCAGTCAAATATAGTGAAAAACAAAAATGTGACAGCCAAAAATGTGTTTTACATTGAAACCAAAGAAAAATGAAAACTAAAGCAAAAACGAAAACGACCATTTGATAGTTACGAAATTGGCAGATTTCAATAATGAAAATGAAAACTAAAATGGAATGGTCCCGTAGTGCACACCTCTACCCTTTATCAAATTGTCCTGTAGTTTGGCAGAGACGACAGGGAAGGTATGTGATACATTCCTGCCAAATGTCTTGTAAACAGGATGGAATATATAAAATGTTACAGCTGCAAATGTACTTTCAAGTTAATGTCTTATACCATCAGGACCCTTTATACAATCTTTTGTAAAATTGGCAGGAGTGATAAACTTGTGTATTGGCACAGAATCACAGGTTTCATGCAAATTGGATGGAAGATAAAGAAGTTGTAGCCATGAATGTGTATGTAACTTTTCTTTAAATCACAACATTCAATTGCTTCTAAAAAAAAATCTCTTTATCTAATTCTTTATTTTAAAAACAAAAAGTCATTTTTGTTTCTATTTTCGTTATTATTATTTGTCAATTTTGTTATTGCAATAACAATCATGAAAATGACAATTTTCATTATCGTTATTGTAATAATGGACCCCGCTGCGCCTTGTGCGCAGCGGGGACAGATTTGTGCACGCCCCATCAGGGGAATAACGGCACAAGTGCGGGGGCGGGAAGCCGCCCAGGACTGCTCCCTGGGTCAGTCTCTTGCAGGCTGCAACGGGCTCGTTGCAGCTTGCAACGGGACAAAAGGGCG
>QEPC01014995.1:46779-63473 GCA_003113815.1 Sphenodon punctatus | reverse complement strand
TCATGGGCAATTCTGACAAATTCTAATTGGCAATGAGAAATTAAAGAAAAGGGATAAGTGATCCACCGTTCTCATGGTTAGGGTGATTGGGTTATAATGGTTTTGTTCTTTAACAGGTTTATCGTGGGCTGGTCATTTAATAAACAGTTGCGGCCAGTTTTACCAAAAACTATGTGTCTGTGTGTTTTTTGGGAAAGTGCCTTATTTCCTGTGCGGGGACAATGAAAACAACATGCACACCCCTACTCTGTGAACACTGCCCATGTATTACACACATGCAGAAGGTCTGGTTGCTGTTTTGGACATTTTTTTGGACTGAATATTAGAAATAAATGGCCAAAAATATATTTAAAAAAACCAAAACCTGTAATGAAAATCTGAACAAAGCAGGTATGAGACCTGAACTGAAGCAGACGAATTCAGCAAATTCAGTGTATATCCGTATTCATGGTGGAGAGTGGATTCTGAGCAACAAAGGATGGTGAGGATGTTGAGCAACAAAGAGGAAGAGGAGCATGGTGTACGCAAAGAAAAGATGATCAGAGAAAAAAAGCAAAATGGATGGAGGTATGTGGCTGAGCCATCCACAAAGAGTTATCCAAGAAAAGATTAATTTTTTTAAAAAACAAAGGTTTGTTTTTGCCTAGAATTTGCTTATTCCTTAGATAATTAAGGTGCTGTGCAGTATCCAGGAAAATTAATGTGTGGGGTTTGTTTTGGTTTTTAGGGGAATAAAGGCTGGATTAAAAATCTTTGAAGCCAATGGAATGGTTCACATGGATTTCAATCAGATTTTGATCAGCCCCTATTATTCAGTGGGAAGACCCCATGCCCCGTGTACAGAGCATGTGCATCCCACATGGGACTCTCGCACATCCCTGTTATTGGGGGATTGTGCAGCGTGGATCCTATGCGGAGAGGGGTATGGGATTGCAGCCATTGAGTGGATTAAACAAGAGGGATGCAACTTGAAGAGGCCTTCATCCAGCAGAAGAGAGATGCAGAATCAAAATAATCATAAATTATAATGACTTTTCTTGGAGGAGAATGGCAAAATGAAAGAAGTAATGCTTCCCAATGGTTCCAGCACTTTTGAGATCACTTACTGTGAACTGAACTTTACTAAATAATGTTTATTGTGCATGTTGAATTCTAAGGTCCAGTGCCTGTCTCTGTCCTGACTTAGGCACTTTTTAAATGAGATGCACCCATTCGTGCCTATGCATGCCCACCCAGTGGACATAGTGGGTGTGTCTCATGTGAGGCGGCGGCGGGTTGTTGGCACATGTACAGATTGCTCCATATGGGGGGATGGGTGGGGGGTGGGTGTGCATCCATCTGCACCCGCTGCCCCCCTGTACCGCCTGCGTAGCTGTCAGATCACGGACCACCTTCTCCCCCCTCCAGCAGCGGTCCATTTTTAAAAGGTCTTAGTTCTTGAGGTAAAATTCCAATTTGGTTCAATTTCTCATTGGTGTAAATAAGTGTCCCACCACAAATCTCACTAGAGCAGTTAATGTGCACATTTGATTTCAGTTGGAGTTTTGCCTGATTAAATGAACTAGCTGAAAATTTTCCAATCTTTGAGTGGGGCTGTAAATTAGTCAAATTTTTAGTTGATTAACTTTTGTTTTTAAGGATCAATTGATCATTTAATCAACATTACAAAACCTCAATACAGCTTTATAGAAAACAATTTGCTGTGTGTGGAGGGGGCATGTGTGCTGTGAGCTGGGGAGAGCGCTGTTTGTGGACCTGGTGTTCCCTGAAAACCACTGCCCCGGGTTAAAGGTTTATTAGTGCCCAGCAGTGCTGAACTGGGAGCAGGAGCTGACGCAGCTGTGCCTTTCTGGACTCTGCTGATAGGTGGAGAGGAGCCACGTGACTGAGAGCGGCCCCGTTTAAACCCTGTCAGCGGCCGGTGATCTGTGAGTGTGTGCTGCGAGCTGGGAAGAGCGCTGTTTGTGGACCTGGTGTTCCCTGAAAACCAGTGCCCTGGGTTAAAGGTTTATTAGTGCCCAGCAGTGCTGAACTGGGAGCAGGAGCTGACACAGTTGTGCCTTTATGGACTCTGCTGATAGGTGGAGAGGGGCTACGTGACTGAGAACGGGACCCTTTAAACACTGTCAGCGGCCTGCGGCCGCACCGCAAACACGTGCCGTGGGACAGCGTGCCGAAGGACTGCTCGTGCAAGTGCACGCCCTTGTGCGCGCAGCATTAGTCGTAGGCCAGGTGGCCGGGTATTTCTCTTGTCCTGCTCCGCTTGGTTTTGGGTCCACCATGGAGAGAAAGCGGGGCTGTGAGTTTTCGCCTTGCTCGTCGGATGAAGACCTTCCTGCAAAAATTACTAGGAACTATGGGCAGGCTGGTTCAGGCGGAGGCCTTGAGATGCTTAATAGCTCTGCCTGCCTTTCTAAATTGGAGGAGGATGATTGGGCTGGGTGCCAGCCCCCTCTTACCCTGTTTGGGGAGTTTTTTTCTGGGGCTGCTGCTTCCGAGTGGGTAAGCCAGGACTCGACGGTCAAGAACTATTTATTACACCAAACTGGCTTCATTGCAAAAATGGTTGAGGCCTTGTTTGGGGGTATTAAAGAATTGAGTAGCTCACTGGCCCTGGTCAAAAGCCAGTTGGGCTATTTAATGAATAGATTGGTGAGAACTGGTGACTTTTCTGTGTCTGGACCACCCGAGCTTGAGTCTAAGCCCCCGGTAATGGGTGAATCTGTGAGATGAACCTTTTATACCCCCTTACAGACTTCTCACCGAAGGAAATTAACGATCAACCCAAATGCCATTTATTTTTATATTGGGAGGGATTTTAATGGGGATTTTCATCAGTGGGAGGATTTGGGGCAGGTCGTCTTACATCTGTCAAATCTATTGGGGAGAACTATAACAGTTGACCTGATAGATAAGGTTATTTGGCTCCCTAAACATAACCGAATTTACAGACTGCAGGTATCCTTCCTCTCTCATAATTGGGTCTTGGCTGTTTTCAAGGCACGGAAATATTTATTGAGGAGGGGTATTTCGATCAATAGGGTTTGGTCTTATTATGAGGGGACACAAGCAGTGTCTGTTGCTCTTGGTAAGGGTGGTCCTTTTTCCTCACCAAATAGGATTCCCTTGGGTCCAAACGTACGGGGTCCCCATAGTGGTTTTACACCAAGGGAACCTGTCGAGCTGCTGGGAATACAGGGGGTGGGAGACTCCGGTACTGCAAGTAGTGATGCTACCCTAGTGGACTTGGGCTCCATTTCCGATCCACTGGCCCAGTCTATGGAGATTCAATCCCAGGTGGGAGATTTACTGTCATTGGAATCGGTACCCCCACATCCACAGATCCTGATTCCTATGCATGCTGGTAAAAAGACCCCTGGAGGGTCGAACCTAAGAGACCCCTTGAAACTGCCATCACTGAAGCTGGAGTCTTTGGGGGATAGGCTAGCTCAAAGTGTAGGGGCTGTCCTCTTGGGAGGTGTAGTTTCAGATGACTCGGATCAAATCTCAAATATGTTTAGGCAACTTCCTGCGATTGACCAGGATAATTTTGTGTCTAGGTTAGCCCATATCAAAGGCTATATACAGGGCCCTGTATTATATCTTGAAGGATCCATACTGGCAAACCCAGGTTTTTTACACCCAGCGCGGCAGGATGTGGTAATAGTCATGGCAGCACAGATTCTGTGGCCCGAGGAGCAAATCCCAGTGCCACTTTTAAATGTCCTGGGAGGGGAAGGGGCTCTTACACCAGCATTAACCCAGCAAGAGAGCGAAGCCCAAAAGTTATTGCTGGGTTATAGGAACAATGTAGTTTTGATGAGATTGATCCCCTGGTAATGGAGGAGGCTGCATCTGCCTGATTAACAGAGAGGGGGCCGCCATATTGGATCTGCCCCACACAGGGTTTAAGGCTGATCTCTATGTAGACTCCCTGCTGTTATCAGCTAGGCCAGGTTTCCACCTGGGTGCCCAATTTCACCTTATGACATGGAATATTTCTAGTATTAGGCCTTTAATGCCTTGAATTTCTTGCCAGTTTTGATCTCGCATGCTTGCAGGAAATGTGGATAAGAGGATTTTAGTCTCCAGGGGTTTGACATCTTCTTACATGGGGGTTTGAAGAAGGGTACAAGAGGCCGTATTTCATGGGGCTGGCCTTTTTGATCCCATGCACCAGAAGGCATAGTTTCACCATACTGGACTCATATAGACCAGAATTTCAGATTGGGAGCCTACAGCTTGGTAAATACCCTCATGACCAATATTTAATTTTTAATGTTTACATTCCCCCAGTTTCCTCACGGTATTACCAACCAGAGATATGGCCAGCATTAGAAGAGGCAATCTTGCAGTTAGAAGAGCGGTTCCAATAAGCTAGGATGGTCCTTGTGTGGGACTGGAACTTGCATTGGTGTGAGGGATTTGATCAGGAGGTGGGGGGATGGGTACAGACCCAGGAGTTAGGTTGGGTGGGATGTGTCTAGGTCCCCAGACCAAGCACCATCTCAATACCCTGATCCAGCTTTTTGGCTTCAGGGTGTTGCAGGAGGGGTTGTGTGACGATCCCCCTAGAGGATTTACCTTTATGGGCCCCCAGGGTAAGAGTATTATTGATCTAATTTTGGTAGAGGCTTGCCATCAAGCGCATTTTGGCCAGGTAAACTGGATCATTAGGCTGGAGAGCGATCATGTAGTATTAGTTACCTCCATAGTGAGTGAGGCCCCCTCGAGTACTGTTGCTGCTATCGATGTTACCCAAGAACCCCTGCGAGTTTTGAAGAGACTCCCTTTCCCAGAGTTGATTCATGAAATGTATAGGAATGCTAAGCTAGATGTTCTTGTTGACCTTGGCAAAACAATGCAGAACTCTAGTGAGGCAGAAAGCCTTGTTTCAACTTATGACCAAATCCTTGCTATAGTTCAAGATCAGCTCATGCTCAAGGCCAAGAAAGGCCCGTAGCTAAACAAATCAGTCTGGTTTGATTCCAAGTGTCGAGAGCTCAAAAAGAAGGTGGTACAGCTGAGGAGAGAGTGGGACAGGGATTGCTCTACTGGGTTGATGGAGGACTTCAGGACACTCAGGGCCTTATATTCCTTTTAAAGGTGAAACAGTCCACCTTCTATTGTGAGAAATGCGCAAAGATGGTGGTGGATCTTTCCACTGGTAACCTAAAGGGATTTTGGATGGCCCTGAATGGGATAGTTAGGCCAAGAAGCTCAAGATGGAGGTGGGGGACATTAGCTCGGTTTCCTCCTTTAGCTATTTGGGTGTCACCTTCTGTAGTAGAGGTACCTGGAACCTACATCTCCAGGCTAGGGCTTGTAAGGCAACCAGAGACATGAGGGTGCTGATGAGGGCCAGTAGACTTTCAAAGGGGGTTCCTATATCTTTACGTCTAAAGGTATATAAAGTCAAAATCCCACCGGCTTTATTATTTGGCATGGAGTTAGTGCCCTTCCCAAATATGTTGGCTCTTGAAAGGGTACAGAATCTCTTCTTACGAAGATTGCTGGGGGTTGGTCCCAGCATTCCGGGGGCAGTTTTGCACCTGGAAACCGGTACCCTCTCAATAAAGGCCTTACACAGGAAAGCCTATGTTAGATATTGGTTACGCCTTTTGCTCTGCCAGAGCTTGCCCTCCCTCTCCAATGTTTTAGGGAGGAATTGTTACACGAGGGCATATGGGCCTATCCTTGGCTTCTTTACCTGGGTCGGGTTATTCGTTAGCTGGGGTTCTCAGACTATTTTCGGGGGAGAACTCTTATGACTATCAAAATGCAGGTACTGACCCGTATCCAGGACATTAACCAACAGGAGGATATGGCTGTATTGGGGTCATGGAAAGTTGCCCCTACTTTGAAGAGCCTTAAAACCTCTCCCGAGTTTGAACCATATTTAGATCTCTTGGAGAATTCAAGTATCCGATGGCAGTATACGCTTTTGTGTTTCCATCAGGTTCAAACTGCTATGGTAGAAGGTAGGCATAAGTGCTCTCCTCACGAGTCAAGAGTTTGCTCTTGCAGGATGGTGGAAATTGAATCTGTTGACCATTTTTTACTTCGCTGCCCTTATTATAACAACCTGAGGGAGGTTCTGATACTTCCTCTGTTAGTGAATGGCCTCGCATTTTCTATGGAGAAGTGCTATGAGTTTCTCCTCTCCTTGCCTGATAAGGAGGCTATGGGGGCTCTTGCAGCTTATACTCTCTTGGCATCAAAAAAGAGGACTAAAATCAGGGAGCATTTACAGCATAGGGAGATTACCTAGGGAGGGGATGACTAACTCCGACCATGAGGGAGTTTATTCCCCCTGGCTTTCAGTTGGCTCCATGGGTTATTGGGATTAGATAAGGGTGATCATAACAGGGTTATTTAAGTTCTGTTTTATCGGGGATTATGTTCGCCTTGTTATTATTGGATTGCAATTCCTCCTGCTGCTTGTTGCTTGTTGATTCTTATTGGCTTCTAATGGTATGTGTTATTTGTAATATGATATTTGTATATGCATGTTTGTTTGTTTGTTATTGTTTTTGTTTGGGACAGAGCGGAAGCTAGTGCCCTAAATAAAAATTGAATTGAATTGATGTGTGGAGGGGGGTTGGTTGCTGCTGTAATCTGTTTAAAATATACATCTTTCTATTTAAAAAAATATATTTTCAAATTTTTAATCCTTTTATTTTTCATTCTTTAATATGTTCTCATTGAATTTTTTAAAAAATGTTTCTATTTTTCACAATCTGTATTTCATTCTGTGATTCAATACACTGATCCATTAACATTTCCAGTCTTCTAATTTTGATTTTTAAAAATAGGGTTGTCTGACATTTATGAATTAAGAAATATTTTCAAATTTTTGAATTTCAATAGTAGAGAACAAGATACTTTAAAAATCACTAGCTCTACTGATTAGGAACTACAGTAGCCCACCTCAGAAAAATCATTTGGCTTCCAACTAAGGAAATCCTATTTTCATTAATTGCATCAGATCCCACTTCTACTTCCCAGCTTTAAGATTGGGGCTCCAGTGCAGTAGGTGCTAAGCAAGCACAAAAGATATAAAGATTCTGAGGAAGAAAAAAGTGAAATGATAGGTTCATGGGCATGGAGCAGGCCAAACTGAATAGCATTTAGGGCTATGATCCACAAACTACTTGCTCTAGAGTAGATCCATTGAAGCCCACAGGGTTGCTACATTCTCATGCCCTGCAGCTCCCCCCCCCCCCCCAAACCCTCCCTATAAACTCTGAGATGAGGAAGTTCTATGTATTTTTCTCCTAATTATTTATTAAGGATTTAGCTTATGCAGGTCGGATTTCAGCCTATTTGAAACCACAGTTTTCTTTATTTTTTTTGCCATTGGGCTCCATTTTCCTGTATCTCGTCTCCCACCAGTTGGACACTTTGGAGGCATTTTAACCTGATTAAAATTAGTTCAATACAGAACCAAGTCTTGTCTTTGTGAAAGAGAAGGTCTCTGCTTCCTCCCCTCTCATTCTGTTCACGGTATTTATTATCAGGAAGTGTTATTTATTGTTAACACAAGTACTCATCATCCTGTAAAAACAGAAAAACATTCAAATTAAATTCATTTGGCTTTCAATGAACCATGGACGCCCACACCAATTTTAAGGACAAATGTCATACAGCAACTTCAGATGTGGCGATAAATTATGGCGAAAAAACATTTTACTCTGCATGATGTGAAAGCATACTTCCCTGGGTCTGTTTTTGACCTTGGGATAAATTAGAGGTAATTTCTCAGCAGATGATAGCATTTGTTGGCTCTAGAAATATGTCCTGTCAAGTAGTTGGGTTTACTTGTATTAAATTCCTTATTCAGTAAATTAAAGCAATTATTTTCATGTCTTAACTCAAGTTAAAGGCATTCAGGAGTTTTATTATAAAAGTTATAATTGAATTAGAGAGTGCTACCATGTACTTAATCTACTGTGCAAATGAAAAAGGCTGTAGGTTGCACAGTGGAAGTGGTAAGAATTAGTGTATTTGTCATCTATTTATTTTAGGGAAGCATCTTGTTCCCATTAGTTAATGATGTTAAAAGCTGTAGATTAGGATGCAAAGAATTTGTGCTCAGGGCCCAGGTCTTGGAAAGACTCCCCATTCCTGTGACTTAGTTCCCCATTTGAAAAATGGGTTTAATAATTCCCTCCCCACCTTTTTGGCTTGTCTATCTTTACCACAGGCTCTTCACATCAGGTAATATCTCTTGTGTGTTTTTATTAGGGCTGAAACTTGCCTTCACATTAAGAACATAAGAAGTGCCATACTGGGTCAGACCAATGGTCCATGTAGCCCAGCATCTTGTCTCCGACAGTGGCCAATCACGGTGGCTTGGGAGAAGCACCCAACAGGTCACAATGGGGGATCCACTCCCTGTTGTTTCCCCTCAGGTCCCATCATGTTCCCCAATCCTGTCTGGCTAATAGCTGCTAATGGACCTATCTTCCAGAAACTTGTCCAAACCTTTTTAAAACTCAGCTATAGTACTGACTCTTACCACAGCCTATGGCAGTAGATTCCACAACCCAATTTTACGCTGAGTGAAAAAATATTTTCTTTTATTTGTTTTAAACTTGCCACCCATCAGTTTCATGGAGTGTTCCCTAGTTCTAGTACTAGCTGAGAGGGTAAGTAACTGCTCCTTGTTTATTAGTTCCACATCACTCATGATTTTATAGACCTCTATGATATCTCCTCTCAGTCATCTCTTCTCCAAATTGAAGAGCTCCAACCTACCAAGTCTCTCCTCATACGGGAGCCCTTCCATGCCCTTGATCATTTTTGTTGCCCTTCTCTGTACCTTTTCTAGTTCAGCTATGTCTTTTTTGAGATGGGGNAACATTCTGTTTGCTTTTCTGACTGCTGCTGCACACTGCGCTGTGGATTTCATTGTATTGTCCACAACCACCCCTAGATCCTTTTCCTGAGTGGTAACGCCTAGCTTAGTACCCAGCATTGTGTATGCATAGTTTGGATATTTTTTCCCTATGTACATCACTTTGTCCTTGTCCACATTAAATCTCATTTGCCTTTTAGATGCCCAGGCATCCAGCGTTGTAAGATCCTGTTGCAGTTCCTCACAGTCTGCTCGTGTTTTAACTACCTTGAATAACTTGGTGTAGTGTGCAAATTTGATCACCTCACTCTTAACACCCTTTTCCATACCGTTAATGAATACATTAAACAGCACCGGTCCCAATACAGATCCCTGAGGCACACCACTTTTTACATCTCTCCATTATGAAAACTGACCATTTAGTCCAACCCTTTGCTTTCTATCTTTTAAACAGTTTCTGATCAATAGTAAGACACTATCTCCTATCCCATGACTTTTTAATTTTCTCAAGCGTCTCTCATGAGGGACCTTATCAAATGCTTTCTGGTAGGGATGTGCGAACAGAACGCAGTTCAGATGTTTGGTCATTTGGTTCAGGAACCGAGTTCGGGTTTGGTCATTTGGTCCAGGAACTGAGTTTGGATTCGGTCGTTCGTTCGGTTCGGCATTCGGTTTGGCCGACCTTTGGCGGAGTTGGGTATTGGTATTGTTTGGTCCTGTGATCACGCCAGAACCCAGAAGCAGGAAATGAACAGTAGTCTGAGTGCATGTGTGTGTGTTTGGTTGAGGTGGTCGGTTTGGTTTGGCTGTGTGTGTGCTTTGGCTGTGTGTGTGGTTTGTTTGGAAATGGAGGGGAAAACAAAAATGAAGTTGAGGAAGGTGAAGATGGAGGAGGAAGGGGCCCAACCTGGACCATCCAAGGTGGTGGAGGTCAGTTCCTTGCCAGAGGAGGAAGAGGGGACAGGAGGTGCCACTGCTGCCAGGTTTGTAAAATTTATTTCTGTTTATTGACGTGCGGGTGGGTGGGTGGTGGGAAGTCAGGCACAAACAGTGGGCATCAGCAGATGAGCAGGATGTCTTCAGTATGCATCTGTCACAAAGAGAGAGGGTGGGGTGGGGGGCTCTTCCAGCAGCCAGGCACGAGCCAAAGCACCCTCCCAGACACGTGCCAATGAGGACAGGATTTAGACATGTCTTAGGTATGGGTCTGCCATGGGGGGGGGAGGCTCTTGCAGCAGCAGCCAGAGTCTCAACTTGCAGACACTACAGCACCACAGGTGGTGGTAATGTACGTGGGAGAAAGGGAAAGAGACGAGTAGGCAGCAATGCAGCACCATCCATCCACTTGGTGTGGGAAACTGGGTATTTCTCTGGGATCACTAGAGACATCAACATAAATTAATGATATTATTTAGGTGTTTTTTATGTGTTCCTGTTTCAGAGAGGGTGATGCTGCTGCTGCCGCTGGTGCCAGACCCAGGACCCCATCCTGGCAAAAGTCACAGCCACAGGAGCCGCCAGAAACCAGGCTGATGAGGTCTGCGGTTTGGCAGTATTATGATAACCCAAAATGCAGATTTGCCAAATGCAAGGTAAGGCACAGGGGCTGGATCAACAGGGAATGGATTGCCCTATGACCTATTAGGAAGTCCCCCACAGGGAGAATGATTGGCCAGCCAGCCACCCACTTGTGGAGACAGAATGCAGGCAGGGCTTGATAGACCATTGGTCTGACACAGTATGGCACTTCTAATGTTTCTATCTTTTTCTGTTCTTTAGATCTGTGACAAAAAAATCAAAAGAGAGCTGCAGGGGACCACATCTGGGCTCATAGCCCACATTGAGAATGCTCACAACATTGATGTGGCGTGGCGGGACGTGTCTCGCTCATGGTGCATGGACTCCAATGCAGAGGAGCATCTTCAGAAGCAAGGGGGGAAGGCAAAACAGAAGCGCCGTCACCACAGCCCTTCCCCGTCCAGCTCTAGTGAGGGTCTCCGGCCCCCCTGGAGGAGGACGAAGAGAAAAGGGCCTTTCATGCACAGCTCCAGAGGCCCAGAAAGAAAGCAATGGACGTGATAAGGGTCCAAACCTGCAGCATGAAGGACTGGCTGATGGTACACTTCCGGGAGCTCTAAGCAAGGAAGCGCAAGGCTCAGACTTATGTGCAGTACCTCTGCACCGAAAAGGAAGAGTTAGAACTTTACCGCCAGTTGGTGGAAGAATGGAAGCCGTCCTTGGCGGGGGCCCTGGACTATGCCCAGCAACATGGGTACGAGGTGTCAGAGGACGCACTGCCCACCTCTGGGGCCTGCACACCCCTTTCTTCTTTCTCCCACGTTCCGGGGGACAGGCCCACAGACCCCTAGTTTTCCTTTCCTTGTATGTATGTGTGTGTGTATATATATATAACATATATATAACGTATGTATATATATATATGTTTGTTTTTTCTTTTATAAAGTTGTAATGTATGTTGTTGTTGTTGTTGTTGTTTAAAAAGTTGTTATAAAAATTATATTTGTTACCTTACCAGCTTTGTTTGACCTGTTCATTATTTTATCCCTCTGTGCTGCTTCTAGCAGGTGGCAGAATCTCATTGTATATACAGGTTGTCAGATCCCTACCTAACTTCAGCAGCACATGTAGCATATTAGCCCCAAGATGTGCCAGCAGGGTCTCAACTTGCAGAGAGCCTCCCAGGAGGAGCAGGACTTGTGTCTGTGTGGGTGTGCTAGAGAGAGAGACAGGCTGTGGCAGTCTGGCAGAAGAATAAGCAGGTATTGGCAGGTGCACTGCCCCCTCTCACAGACAGATTGCCACATTGGGGGAAGCCTTGGGAAGCTGAACTGTGATATGTAATATTTGGTTACATTTGTTGGTTGGTCCCTTTGATGCCCTCGAGTGGAGAGGTGTGTTCAGCTTGTATAAAATTTGCCCCGGGGTTGGGGGAAAAGACTTGCAGACGGCACCCCAGGTAAGGAACCAGACAGGGATATCATATTTCCTGTGAGGGGGTGCCAGAGAGAAAGAGAGAGAGGCTCTTTGGCAGTGGGCAGCAGGCGGCAGGTGCTGGTGGTCAGAGGGGCTTTTTCAGCAGCTTCAGTGGGCATCTGCGGGTGTGTGCAGAGGAGTAGGCTGGTGGGGGAGGGCAGTATTGTGGGTGGGTGCCGGTGGCCACTGGCCAATCTGGCATGAATAACAGCAGCACCCAGATGATGGTTCTTGGGACTGGATTGACTACTTCAGATACAGCAGAATGACAGCCCATGGGAGTTGAATGATGTCCCTAGAATTAGTGCTTGGTTGGTTGAGCACACTTCATTCAATCATTGCAATAGGTGGTACAGGGGATACAGTGAGGCACACAGGCAGGGGCACATAATTAGTGTGTGTTATTTCCATCTCATTCTGGTAGATTTGCTGCTGGATGTGGGCATTGAGCATGAGCACAGATGAGATCTCTCACTGGTTCTGGCAGGTGGCAGCTTGCCAGATGCACCTCTTACTCCCCACCCCCATCTCTCTTGTTCTAGCAGCAGGGAGCCTATCTCCCTCTCTCTGGTCATGTACTGCAGGTGACAGCATGGGTGGGACCGTGTCTGTCTTTCTCTCTCCTAGCAGTGGGGACTTGGGAGACTTTCTCTCTCTCCATGAGCAGCAGGTTGTAACCTCATTAAAAAAGGTTATTTGCACTGACTCTCTAATCATTCTCACCACATCACCCTGCATTCAATTCCTGCATTAAATCGTCTCATAACCCTAGAAACAGTTGGTTGGAAATGTGTGGGGGTGCCAGAGAGAGAGAGAGAGAGAGAGAGAGGCTCTCTGGCAGTGGGCAATAGCAGGTGACTTTTATAATAGAGGAGCTCGAGAAGTTGATGATGGTTCTTGGGACTGGAATGGTTGCTTCTGGATGTAGTGGAATGACAGCCCCCTTGTCTGGAAAAATGGCCCCAGAACCCTGACGGTGGGTCTTGGGGCTGGAGTGGCAACTTCTTGATCTAGTGGTACAACAGTCCTCCCTGCCTATAACATAGGCCCCAAAACCCTGACAGTGGGTCCTGGGACTGGAGTGGCTGCTTCTTGATATGGTGGAATGACAGTGCCCTGTGCAAGGAATGATGGCCCCAGAACCCTGATGGTGGGTCCTGGGGCTAGAGTGGCAGCTTCAAGATGAAGGGGCTTGACAGCCCTTCCTGCCTGTAATGTTGGCCCCAGAACCCTTATGGTGGGTACTGGAGCTGGAGTGGCTGTTTCTTGATGCAGTTGAATGATGGCTCTCTGTGAGCAGAACGATTGCCCCAGAACCCTGATGGTGGGTCCTGGGGCTAGAGTGGCAGCTTCTTGATCCATCGATACAAGAGCCCTCCCTGCCTGTAACGTAGGACCCAGAACCCTGATGGTGGGTCCTGGGACTGGAGTGGCTGTTTCTTGATGCCGTTGAACAATGGCTCCCTGTGAATGGAATAACAGACCCCAGAACTCTGATGGTGGGTCCTGGGGCTAGAGTGGAAGCTTCTTGATCCAGAAGATGGACAGCCCTCCCTGCCTCTAACATAGGTCTCAGAACCCTGATGTTGGGTTCTGGGGCTAGAGTGGCAGCTTCTGGATCCAATGGCATGACAGTCCTCCCTGCCTGTAACGTAGACCCCAGAACCCTGACAGTGGGTCCTGGAGCTGGAGAGGCTGTTTCTTGATGCGGTTGAATGATGGATCCCTGTGAGCAGAATGACGGGCCCCAGAACCCTGATGGTGGGTCCTGGGACTAGAGTGGAAGTTTCTGGATCCAGTGGTATGACAGCTCTCCCTGCCTGTAACGTAGGCCCCAGAACCTGACAGTGGATCCTGGGGCTGGAGTGACTGTTTCTTGACGCAGTTGAATGATGGCTCTCTGTGAGCAGAATGACATGCCCCAGAATCCTGATGGTGTGTCCTGGGGCTAGAGTGGTAGCTTCTTGACCCAGTAGATGGACAGCCCTCCTTGCCTATAACATAGGCCCCAGAACCCTGATGATGGGTCCTGGGGATGGAGTGACTTCTTCTTGTTATGGTGGAATGACAGCTCCCTGTGAGCGGAATGATGGGCCCCAGAACCCGTGGCACAGACAGCATAGGTGGCATTGGCAGAAGCAGCAGCAGCTGACATTGGATTGCCCAGAGGCAGCTTTGGCATCAGGAGCAGACATTGGATATCCCAGGCAGTGAACCTATGGCATGGACAGCAGAGGCAGCATTGGCAGTAGCAGCAATAGACATTGGATTGACCGGGCACAGAACCCATGGAACAGCAGAGACAGAAGCAGCAGGATTTGCCTGTATGCACCACCCCTGGAGCCAGGATGGTAGGATTTGCCAGGGAAGAGCTCCCACACAGCAGCAGATGGCAGCAGCAGGATTACGTGGGCACATTTGTATTGGCCAGGGCAGAGCACCCGTGGCACAGCAGACAGCAGTGGCGGGATTACCAGACCAGTGGTGCACATCACCCAGGGTTGCCAGGGCAGGCAGACAGACACCGTGTCATGAGAGGTAGCTCAGGCACTGTGTCATGAGAGGCAGGCATACTGAGGCAGGGCTCAAGCTTTGCAACCTGGGCAGGTGGGCAGGCAGCATGGTATGAGCAGAAGGCAGGCTGTCAGGGGACGGGGCAGAAGGGGGCACTGTCCAAGGAGGGGATACCCAAAAAGGACTACATTGTGCAGGATTGTGGGGTCAAAGGAACAAAGAGGAGCAATGATGCAACATAAGCAGGTAGAAGGGGGAATGGGTAGAGGGGATCAGGGAGCCACAAGGAAACCTCTCAGCCATTCTCCACTCTCCTAGAGACTGAATACTCAGCACGAGCACCAGGCACGCTGGCCTATGAAAGTGGATGGCTCATCATCGAGGTCAATGGGGAAGGGTTGGGGAACCAGGAAAACAAGAAGGACCTAGTAGCAAGGAACAAGAGACCTAGAGCTAGGGAAGCAATAGAGAGTGAGCGGAGCACTAGGGAATGAGAACCAAGACATGAAGGGACCAGAGCTAGAGAGCTATACAGAGCAATAGGGAATAATAGGCTAGACACAAGAGACCCAGAGCTTGAAAGGCACTGGGAAGCAAGGAAGACAATAGGAAGACAGAGGCAAAATACTAAGACCCAGAGCTAGAGCAGCACTGGGAAGCAAGGAAGACAATAGGAAGACAGAGGCAAGATACTAAGACCCAGAGCTAGAGCAGCACTGGGGAACAAGGAGGGCAATAGGAAGACAGAGGCAAATACGCAGCACTGAGGAACAAGGAGGGCAATAGGAAGACAGAGTCAAGATACTAAGACCCAGAGCTGGGGCAGCACTGGGGAACAAGGAAGGCAATAGGAAGACAGAGGCAAGATATTAAGACCCAGGGCTAGAGCAGCACTGGGGAACGAGGAAGGGAAACAATAGGGAAACAAAAGTCCAGAGACTTAAGAACAGAAGCCAGAGGAGCACTGGGGAACAATAAGGGCAAAGAGGAACAGAGACAAGGGGCCTAGAAGCCAAGGCTAAGAGGGCAATGGGTAAACAGGCACCAAGAGACTAGGACCCAAGACTAGGGGAGCAAAGGGGAACAAGGGGTTCAACATAACAACAAGGAATAGGGCAACATACACAACAAGGAACCAGGGAAGCCAAGGGAAACTATGAGCAGGGGCTAGGAGACCAAAAATAGGGGAAGAGCAGGGAACAAAGGGAGCAACAGGGAACTACCAGGAACAGGGGCCAAAGACACACAGCAACAAGAGAAACTATGGCTATAGTCCTATGAACATAGGCAAGGCCAAAGGCAGGAACAGCTAGCAGAGTGGGGAAACCTAGACCTAATAAGGGAGAGGGGGAGGGGAATCCCCACACAAGGCAGACTGAAGGAGACAGAACTGGCTAAGAGACAGGGAACAGGTGAACAGGAGTCACAGAGACAAGGGAAGCAGAGGTACCAAGAGGGATAGGCAGGGGCAGAAGAAGAGGGAAACCTGAAAGTAAACCAAAAGCACAAAGGGTGAAGCAAGCAACAGGATCACAGCCAAGAGCTGATGTCCCGCAGCTTGTAACTGTTCCCATCAGGCCTTTTATATTACTGGGAACCAATGAGAAGTCCAGGGGAGAGAAGTCAAACAGGGCAGGGTGCCATGTACACAGGAGGAGAGTAGCAGCAAGCCCAGCTACCCTATAGCTCTGGGGAAACTTCCCTACCTGCCAAGGTCAGGGTTGCAGGTTAAGTCTGCACCCTTACACAGGCATACTGAGGCAGGGTTCAAGCTTTGCAGCCTGGGTGGGTGGGCAGGCAGCGTGGCATGAGCAGAAGGCAGGAAGACTGAGGCAGGGTTCAAGCTTTGCAACCTGGGAGGGCGGGCAGGCAGTGTGGCTGAGGCAGGATTCAAGCTTTTCAACCTGGGTGGGTGGGCAGGCAGCATAGTATTAGCAGAAGGCAGGCAGACTGAGGCAGAGTTCAAGCTTTGCAACTGGGCAGGCAGGCAGGCAGGCAGAGTGGCATGAAAGACAGTAGGGAAGGCAGGCTGGGACTTTGGCAGGGCACTCAGATAGGCTGGGGAAGACTGTGCAGCGCGCATGAGAGAGCCAGTCAGATAGGCAGGCCGAGATCGTCTAGACAGAGGCCGGCTGGCAGGCTTACAGTTTCCCAATGCCACCCTGCATCATGAGGTCAGTCAGATAAGCCATCCAAGGCTGTCTAGTATGAGAGAGAGAGAAAGAGAGAGAGAGAGAGAGAGGGCAGGTGCCGGGCATTGGGAGGGAGGGACAGCACCTCAGCACAGCATCAGTAGCCCAGATTGAGGAGGAGCCCCGTCCCAAGA
>QEPC01014995.1:30083-41477 GCA_003113815.1 Sphenodon punctatus | reverse complement strand
GCACATTGCAGAGCTCATCCATTTAATCCTTACACACAACAACTTCACATTCAATGACAAACACTATGTACAAACCACGGGGACAGCTATGAGCACAGAAATGGCTCTCCAATATGCTAACCTTTTTATGGGCCAGCTTGAAGAAGGATAACTGGAAAAATGCACCACCAAACCATTCCTGTACCTCATATACATAGATGATATTTTCATCATCTGGACAGAGACAATCTGGACTTGAATTCCACTCCAACTTCAGCAATCACCACCCTTCTATCAAACTAACCCTGGAATATTCCCACAACAGTATCAGCTTCAACATGCATAATGGCAACCTACAGACAGCAATATGCAAGAAACCAACAGACCAGCACACCAACCACCACCCATCCAGCAACCACCGAAGACACACCAAAAATCAGTTATCTACAGCCAAGCACTCAGACACCACAGAATCTGCCTTGAAGAACAGACCCATGATGCTCACCTCGCCTTGCTCAAAACTAATTTCATGAAACAAAGGCACTCAAAAGAGAAGTAGACTGAATTACAAAACAAACCACCTAAATCTCTTGAGAGAACGTGTTAAAATATAGAAAGACCCTTCCAACTGCATGTCCTTTGTTGTCACCTACCACACCACACTGGAACCTATACATGGCACCATCAAACAGCTACAGCCCATACTTGATGGGGACAAAACTCTAAGAAAAACTTCTTTGATCCACCTCTTCTGACCTTCAAACAACCCCAGAATCTCTCACAACTCAACTGATCATCTGGAGCAAACTACCACCACCCAGGACACCCCAATGTCAACAGGAAAAAGACCTTGCCAGAACAGTAGATCCAAAACTCGCCAACACATTTCTACCACTGCCACCGGCAAGACCCCCCCATGGTAAACCTTTCCGAATACAAGGCAACTACACCTGCAAATCCCAAAGTGTAGTGTTTTTCATTCAGTTCACCAAATGCTGTCATGGAAACTACATTGGTGAAACTCAGCAACTCTTACATCTATGTATGAACTCGCACAGACATTCAATTGTAAACAAAGACTCTGACTCTACAGTGGGCAGTTACTTTTCCCAGCACAACCACTCTATCTCCAACTTCTCAGTCTTCATCCTCAGGGTAAGCCTGCACAGTGCCCTCAGAAAATGGATCTGGAAACTAAAATTCATAACTTTATTTTGACACCAAAAATAATGGACTTAACAAGGATCTAAATTTCTCCAGCCACTACAAAAACTTTAATACTTACAATCTACTCCATTTTTAACTTTTGCTGTCCTCTGTTTCAAGTCCTTAAGAGATATCATTCTAACCACTTTGTCTCCTTCTCGATAACTGACAAGACTCTGTCAGGCATATACTCAACCTTTGGGTTATTGCTGTAAATCCAGTCCCTTTTATATGTGTATTCCCTTCATCTGATAAGCTGTTTCCTACTATACCCATAACCTATGTTTGCTTTAGCTTCATCCACTGCCTATATATATATAGGGTACCCATTCTGTGCCTCCTCATATATACCTGCCCTACATTTGCTTGTGTGGCTCAAAAGCTTGCTCATTTTCACCAACAGCAGTTGGTCCAGTAAAGGATACCATTTGAACCACTTTGTCTCTCCCTCTGTCACTTGGGACCAACAAGGCAACCACACACTCTCTTTGGATTTTAACAGGTTCTCTCTGCAATGGAAGATATAAAAATCCACTTCTAAAAGATTCTTAAAAATGGAATCTTCACAACCTGAAGAAAAAGGAAGCCAGACTTAACAGCGACATATATCTTCTGAGCAAATGCAAAAAAACAGAACATTATTCCAACTGGGAATTATTATCTACAACCCTTTTGATCACCACATGCAATTCCAAGTATGCTGAACAACTATGCAGAAGAACATCAGAAAAACTGAGGAACCATCTATTACATCAACCATACTCCAGAAAGAATCAGCTTGAACAAAAAATCACTGCACACTCCAACATCCTAAAAGAGAAATATGAAGAAATCCATCTCGAAATCATGCAATAAATCTGTCCCAACTACAAGAACCTAACAGCCATTCAGCACAAAACAAAAAGTTAGCCATACTACAGCTTCATGGCCTACAGGACAACATTAACCAACCCCACAACATTATAAACCTGTCAAAACAATCACTAAACCAGTACTTTCAGAGCTATCAGTACTTTTTAAAGGAATGAACCTTCTGCCCTATTACAAAAACAGACAACATATTTTAATATGTGGAGAAAGAGGAATTTTTCTGTTGACTCTGCCTTAAAGAATATTTTTACAAGGAGAACAATGACCCCCAAATGAATCTCTCCCACATAAATAAAAAGAATAAGACCTCATCTGGTTTTGCACCTGATGAGGGAAGGAATCCCATACTAGATCACTACATCATCTGCATCAGGAAAAGAATTGACTGTGAAATCCTAAACCAAAACACCACCAAATATAAACTAACCATCTGTGGCATGCCCCCTACATTTGTGCCCCACCGGCTTCCATATGCGGGGCCGGTGGGGTCGGGTCACCCCCTTTCTCTCTGGAGGTTCCCTATGAGGGGACGGCACATCACCCGGCCCTCGCGATGGGAGAGCCTCCGCAGGCGTATGCCTGAACCTACCCTCACCCTCCCGCCTACCCTGGTGTAGGTTCCCTGGGCCTTCAATTTCCACCACGGCACAATACGGGGCCCCAAACCCCGGGGCCCCTCCCCCCATTAGGAGATCGCGTGTACTTCCTTGCAGCTTCCTCTGTGGTCTCCAGTCCTTCCTCCTCGCTCCCTGCTGCTTCCACTTTTTGAATCCCTCACCTCCGCCCTCCTGGCCAGCGTGCTCGCCCGGGCTGGGGCTTGACGCCACCTGATGACATCAGCCTGCTCTCTTGCGCGCTTGTTGCTCCCTCAGCGCCCGGCACCAGGGCGACCACTGGGTGTCTCTCCTCCTCCTCCTCCTTGTCCCCTCAGGTAAGGGTGGCGCACGGGATCTCGGGTATTCGGGGTGTCTCCAGGCCTGGGGTTCCCCTGACTGGGTCCTCTGTCGGGCACTGGGGCTTGTGGCCGCCGGGTGCATCACACCATCACAGAAAGAAAGGCTATTCAATCCCTGAAATCTAACCACCAAATAGTCATTAAACCAGCAGATAAATGGGGTGCCATTACAGAAGCCAATAGACAACTTTCTGATCACAACTATTACAAAGAACTCAAGGAGGATCCCACTTCGCAATTCATACTGGAATTCAAAGACCTCATAAAAGCTCTTCTAAGAGAAAATATCTCCAACAATCCCACCCCAGGAACTTTCTACATGCTCCCCAAGATATACAAGCAGGTCTGCCCGGGCTCCCCTATCATATCTGACCTTGGCACACTCACTGAAAGTATATCTGAACTCATAGAAAACATTCTTAAACCACTTGCCAAACGAAGACCTAGTTTCATCCAAGACATCACCAACTTCCTCTGCACACTTCACGTGGGGCCAATGTGGCTACCACACACTCTCTTTGGATTGCTGTCTGTTCTGACTCTCTTCTTTTGAGGAGAGGGAAGAGGACTGGAGAAAGAGAAACTTGGTGCTAATTTAATCTGAGCATTAGTTTTCTCTATCTCCTTAGGGTCTTCTTAAGTCAAATTTCTGATAAGTCGAACTTTTGTACATGATCACAGTAGTTCCACTTAAGCAGATTACACTAAGTTTCCAAGCCAAGCTCCTCTGACCCTGACTGGTATGCTGGCCAACTCCTCCCCCAACCAATCACACTCTATAGGTGGCCTGGGTGAATGACCCCCAAACATGACTTAGTATGAGGCTTCTGTCTTTTAATCCAGCCCTGGTTCAGCATCTTGAAGGATCAAATTCCCAAATAACAATCACCCTGATTAAAAAATTGGCTTGGGATGGAACCAAAATACCATCTGTTCATATTGGTGTATTACAGCTGGATTCAGACAAGATTTAGGGCTCAAATGAATGAGATACTTCATCTTTATGAAGATAATTCATATATTTGTTCCCACAAATTAATATTTGAATTTACCTTCATTATTGTTGCAGAATTCATATCTTTGTGTCTTCAGGTTTTTTTTCTTTCATGTTTTGGTTACTTCAATATTTGGTGCTTCACTTCAACTAAACTATTTAATACTATTATACTATATCTGAATGTGAAAGCAATTGGTCAAGAAGAGAGGTGAAATAGGTAGTGGGTTTATTATTCACATGTATTTGCATTTTTGGGTGGTCCTTTGAATTCCCAAATAATACCTGCAGCTAAAAGGATACTCACATATCCATTTTTCTAGGTATTTTGTTATAATTTCTGTTGTTGTTGCACGAAGTTCATCAGCAAATTAGGGTAGAAGAGGGGATTCTAAGGTAACTCATGGGGTTGAAAGGAAAAATTAAGCTGCCAGAGTTGTCTTATCACTTTATTATTGCAATTGTTTGTATTTATGAAGAAGACATAAAGTTGCAAAGTTATTGTACAAAAAAACAGTTACAACAATGCAAAGTGGTCTATCACCTACTCTGTGTGACAACTTTATTACTGCAGTAGACAAGTACTGTAACAGGGAAATATAGTGCCCATAAGTTACTCTGAAACCAAACAGTGCAGGAGGCCAACATATTACTGTATAAAATTTAGTTTTTTATGAGCCACAATAATTATATCAAACAGTTTCAAAAATGTGTAGGCACAAGGGAATAAAATGAGAGAGCACAACAGGGATGGCTCCTTTATGTTGCACTGAACTGGAATAATCATTGAAGGCCAGAGAATTCCTGAGTAGTGAAGAAGAGGATTCACCTCTTGAGGTTCCCATGGATTTCAATGGAATTAGGCCCTTGGTCTAGCAATGCCCCTAAGCAAAGGTGTGATCCTTGGATGAGCAGTGATAGGGGCTGTGGTGCCTGAAAAGACCACATTTCAGGTGAAGGGGTAATGCCACAACACTCAGGGCAAGTGGGGGGAGCTGGGCAGTCAGTTACACATACACCCCTTGGGGCAACCGGCCACTGCCAGAGCTTCCGCCATGGTCAGGGTGGACCACGGCACTGATCACATAAGCAGGCACCTGGTTGTTCCCCACCTTCCTTCTCTGGACTGAGCAAGATCCCACACCTAACTGTGATGTGGCCATGCATGATGGTTGATAGTGCCCACTACACAGTGGGGCAGATGCGGCCCGTCACATGAGTTGCGCCCCTTTGGGCAGCCTTACCCATTTGGGGAATGGCTGCTACGTGATGTGTCACCTGGCCTTTTTTTTTGAGGATGCATCACATAGAAGCCAGCTACTTGCTCCACCCCAGGTTGGGGGAATATCTGGCGAGTGTGTTAGCAGGAGACTCCCCTTCTATGTGTAACTATTGGGGGGTCAGTACCCCAATATACGCTTGATTCTTACATTTAGGGGAATTAGCCAAATTAGTTGAACTAGCGGTCCCCACGTGCCACAAGGATCATTCTGAGGTTTGATACGTGCTACAGTCAGGTTATGTACCCTCCCCAAAAGTAGAGAAAGAGAGGGACACAAACGTTTAATAAAAAGGGAATGTTTATTTCAAAGGGACATCAAAGAAAACACACAATGGGATACACACACACACACACACACACATATACTAATCAACACAGCCCTGGTCTGGCTGGAAGTTTACAGGGGAAGCACAAGCGACAGCGGGGAAACCGAAAGTAATGTGGGGAGTGAGGGAGGGGAGACACTGGGGAGACACACACACACACAAAGAGAAAAGAGTGAGAGCAAGGGCGAGAGAGAGAAATAGAAGCAAGAGGAGAAGTAAGGACCAATGGTTACCTCTCCTTGCCGTTGAAAAGGGGACAGGCAGCCCGCAGATCCAGCAAACTTCAGGGATGAAGGGAAGGGGCAGACCAAAGTCTGGAAGACCCCTTAAGACACAGACATGCATGGAGGAACCTGCACGAGTTTGCATCCAAAGCTTTCTCAATTTCAGAGGGGAAGCAAGGAACAGTTATAGGGCTTAGGATAAAGGATTTGGGATAGGTTCAGGGGTGCCACAATAGGCTCATAGGGAGGACAAAAGGGATTCCAGGTGTGGGTCCAGGCATAACAAAGGGAAGATGCATCCGGGGGCTGAGGAGACAAAAAACACAATTGGAAATGATAGGGAAAGAGGTCCGGGTGTGTGTCCAGGTACAACAAAGGGAGGATGCATAAGGTAAACAGACTGGGGCTGAGGAGACAAAAGACACATCTGGGCATAAAAGAAGAAAGGTTTTCAGGTGATTTTGGGATGGAAGGGAATCATGAGAGGAGTCTTAGGCTGAAGGGTGATATCAAGGGGCATTTCCACCAATCGGGCGTGGGGGCATTGGCTTGTGTGAGGGAAACATAGGTTGTTTTAATTTTCCATGCCTTTGAAGCTGTTGCTAATCCAAGTTCTATTCACCAGTGGTTTCTTAAAACAGGGAGGAGGCCCTTTTCTTAACTGCCCTGTACTTACTCATGACTTCCTCCATTTAATCACCTTTTCCAAGGGCAAACTGTTTTTTGCATGAAGGGACCTTTTATCCCTAGGCTACATTGAAACTCAGCCCTGACCATGCTCAGGCTCCCCAATGCCCACCGACCCATGTCCCAAGTGGCCTTGCCAAGCATGGGGGGTTCTGCGTCTCTGGCAACAGGTGCCAGCCACACGATGTACTGCATTACATGGCCCGGCTGACCAGAGTTTGTTAAGGCTACAAAAAACATAGAAGCCTTTCCACAGAGTCTCATGTGGCTGCACCCTAGGTCTCAGGACTGGTTATCCACAAAGTCTGAAGCATACTCTCCACCTATGCAGTGGTTTGTGTTGCCACTTTCTCAGACACTTTGGGTGAAACCAAGCTTGTAGCTGGCATGCCAGCTACATGGCCAGGGGAGGGGTGTGTGTGCCTACCACCCTGGTGGGGGATGGTGTTGGGAATAGATGCACTGGCCTGCTATGGCCCACCTGGGTGTCTCTTGGCCTGGGATGTGGACCTGGGGGACCACAACAGCAGCAGGCCCATATCTGATGGCCTGCAAACAAACACGGCAGTGAGACTCTGGCCTAGGCAGTCCATAGCAGGCCCTTGTCCAGTTTGTTTTCACCGTTTGAGTGGAAAGGAGTGGAACCATGACAAAAAGGGGTGAGGAAAAGATTTCTCCTTCCCTTTCTGACATGGCCACACCACTTCAGCCTAGTCTCAGTCTCATGGCATTACAATGCTCTGAAGTCGGTTTGCCACCTCAGAAACAGGGAACAGTAAAGGTACTCTAATCCTTTTTTTGATGTTTCCCCAGCCCTGGAGTGTGTGACATCATGGTGGTCTGTGGGGGCAGAGTCTCATCAGAAAAGGGGAAGGATTAACTTGTTCCCCCGCTTCCATGGAGAGCTGTGAAGTCATGGTGCTCTGTTGTGGTGGGGGTATGCCTAGAAAGGGGTGGAGGAGGAGCTTAATCCTGCCCCTCTCCTGATGTTCTCCCCACATTGACAGAAAGCTGCAATGTCATGGTGCTCTGAGATAGGGCTGAAGTGAGAGCAGGTGTTCTCATTCCACCAGGAAATGCCAGCCTTTCAGGAGCACTTTTGGCCATTTGTTGGTATTTCCAACTTCTGAGCTTCTGGTCCCATCAGTATCAGTGCCCATAAGTTCCCAGTAATTTCTGGTATTACTGACAATACTGGAACTCACCCCAAATTACCAATAATACATAAAACTACCAGGAATTACTGTAAATTACCAAAGAGGTGGAAAATTATGGAAAAAGTCAAAAATGACAGTAGATTTCCTCCTTATGCGAATGAAGGCAAAAGTGTTGTTTCCATCAGAAACAGCACTCGCAAAGATTTTTCATTCAGCTCTACTCTGTGAAAGTGTGGCCTGTTGCTTAAAGGGAATCCATTCAGCCCATGTTTGAGGTGCTTGGACTAGAAGGGTTTCTAAACTCAGTCAATCTTGACATTGGGTAATTTCAGACATTACGAGACCAAGGTCAACCACAGTAAATCCCCTGTGGTGGCCATTTGTCCCGTAACGTCTGTTGTGCATTCTGCCAGATATTCACCACAGTGAACCTCCGGCAGGAATCATAATGACCACGATTCTGGACCTCCGGCCACCCAGAGGTCCAGAATTGTGGTTAGCTGGACCACGATCTGGGATGGGCCAAAAGTAACATCTGTTATGGTGGCCCATCCCAGATCATGGCTCAGACAGCGATGCGGGATCAGGCACAGTGACTGGATTGGCCACTGTGCCCGCCCATCTCTTGGAAGGCGGGTGGCCAGGGGAGCATGGGGGGGCAGGGCTGTGTGGCCACACGTCATGCCGCACAGCCCCGTCCCCTCCTTGATCCCCTGTAGGAATTAGGCCGGCACGTCTGAAGGATGGCCGGACTGATTGCTGACCGGGATCAGATTCCTGATTCCGAAATGGATCCCGGTCTGTGATTGAGCGTGGCGGGCCTCCAGGCTCGTCATGTCTAAAATTACCCTTTGTTCTGAAATGGGTTGGTTCAATATTCAGGGCTCTAGTTTACCCCTCACTGACAATATTGTGTTTGGACATTGTTTAAGGGTTACATTTTCCAAAGCTCCTAAGTGAATTTTCCCTTCAAGCACTTGTTAACATGTTTTACTTTCAGTCTACCTAGAGCCTCAGTTCACCCTCTGTAGAAGTGAAATAACACTTCCCTACAGTCATTGTGAGAATAAAATTCAGTCGTGATTATGAGATACTTGGTGGTGAGGAACATATAAATACTGATGCAAGAATCCCGAGTAAGTTCTTTGCAGCATATAAGCCAGCCCAGTATTAAATCTATTATTCACGTTAAAAATTCTTCTTGGATGTTTTGTGTTCCAGTTGAATGTTTCCCACTGCTAGCTACTGGAGGGAAGAGAATTCCATAGCTACTTCATAATTGTTTCTACTAATGTCTGCTTTATTAAACTCCTGCTGTTTCTGTGACTGGCTTATCTCCTGCTAAAAATAGTCTGATTAATAAAAGGGAAAATACCAGATGTATCCATCTTTACATATTTCCCCCCCTGAGAAATAGAAATACAGAAATACAGAAATACACTTCAAATTTCTCATGTCAATGTTAATCTTTAGCAGGCTTTGTTAATATTAATCTTTACCAGCACAACAATGCTTTTTAAATCCTCTTTTCATCACAGCCCTTTTCCTCGATGAATGGCTTAGAGATGGGATATGTGCTGTGATCCTCCATCAGGATAGTGCCCATTTACGACAATGGGTCTTATACCCAGAGTAACAGCTAGTGGAGGTGCTATTAACCCCATGTAGGATCATACCCACAGAAAGACTGAAATTAATCCATATTGATGATGATTCAAATTTAAGACTCCTGATTAAAGACAAGGACCATATAACGTCTCTAACAGAGAGTCATTTTACGTATCTATGCCATGGCTGTACAGGCAGCAAAGAAACAATTCTTTGCTGCTCTCATAGCGTCTGCTAAGTCACGTCCAGCTGAGCTTTTCTGGGTGGTGAGGGGGCTGGTCATTCCGGCCTCCATCCGCCTGGAACTGGAATCTTCCAGTGTTCACTGTGACTTGTTTGTTGACTTCTTGTGGAAAATATTGCTCAAATTCATCAAGATTTCAATGCCGCATTTACGGCAGTAGGAGAACCAGAGGTGTCATCCTCTGATGCAGAGGATTCCTTGGGGCCATCAGAGCCACCTATTGTGAATTGGACCCATGCCTTTCCTTGCTGGTTAAGACCAGCTGGGAGATGTTGGGGCCGTTGCTGACAGGGATAGTCAATGCTTCCCTTAAGGAGACCAGAGTGCTGGGCTGCCTCAAGGAGGCAATGGTGCAGCCTCTGCTCAAAAAACCATCACTGGATGTTGACTCCCTCGCCAGCTCTAGGACAGTCTCTAACCTTCCCTTTTTAGGGGTGTTTATTGAGCGGGTAGTGGCCCAGCAACTTCAGGGGCATCTGGATCAGATCAGCTTCCTAGATCTCTCGCAGTCTGGCTTTTGCCTGGGTTATGGCACTGAGACTGCACTTGTGGCCTTGGTCAACAACCTTTACCGTGAGCTGGAGTAGGGTTGTTTAGCCCTGTTGATCCTATTAGCTCTCTCGGCTGCATTTAGTGTTGACCGTGAGTTGTTGGTGACTTGGTTGTGGGACCAAGGTGGGGGTGGGTGGAACTACTCTTGATTGGTTCCATTCCTTCCTGGCTGGGAGAACTCAAATGTGGCGCTGGGTGATTGTTCATTTTCTCCCTTGGACCTCATGTGTGGAGTCCTGAAAGGCTCTATTTTGTCCCCCCTCCTCTTCAACGTGTACATGCAGCCTTTGGGTGAGGTCGTCAGAGGGTGCGGTGTGCAGTATCATTAATATGCTGATGACATCCAACTGTATCTCTCCTTTTTCAGCTGACCCAGGCCCGGAAGTCTCAGTGCTTACCCGGTGTCTGACAGCTGTAGGGGACTGTATGATGGTGAGCCACCTGAATCTGAATCCCAAAAAGATGGAGATGATGCTGGTGGGAAGAGCCAAGGGAGTGGTGGCACCCATCATCAATGGGGTATGCCTTCCATTGGTTCCTCAGGTCCGTAGTCTTTGGGTGCTCCTGGACCCGCAGCTCCACCTGGATGTCCAGGTGGTGGCTGGGCGAAAGGAGAATTTTGTCAATTACATCTGGTGTGATGACTTAGGCCTTGTCTCAGACTTGGACTTTGCCACCATCATCCATGCTTTTATCACCTCAAGGCTAGACTACTACAATGCACTTTGTGTAGGGCTTCCCTTGGTGATGATCAGGATACTGCAGCTGGTGCAGAATGCGGTGGTCCATCTCCTTATGGGGACGGGTCGCCATGAGAACATTACACTAGTGCTCCATTCTCTGCACTGGCTGTCGATAGCCTTCTGGGCCTAATTCAAGGTGTTGGTTTTGACCTATAAATCCCTAAACGGTCTGGGACCTGCCTATTTGCAGGACCACCTCATCTTCCAGGTTTTGGATTGACCCCTATGGTCGGCTGGAAGCATCCTCCTCCAGGTCCCCCGGGTATCCCGGGCGGCTACTATGAGGAGGGTGTTCTCAGTGGCTGCATCGCAGTTGTGGAACTCCCTCCCAACGGAGGTTCACCTGTCCCTGGACCTCCCTCCTTCCGAAGACAATGTAAGACCTGGATGTTCCTCCAGGCTTTTGGTGAGGAAGACCGATAATGGGTGGGCGGTTGGGTGAGGTGGGGATATTTGGGCTTTTATGCTTTGTGGGGTTTATTGCTGTTTTTTTTTTTTTAGTATTTTTAGTGTAGTATATTGTTTTTTTAAGATGTTGTGAACTGTCCCGAGCTGCTGTGCAGGCGG
>QEPC01014995.1:0-18664 GCA_003113815.1 Sphenodon punctatus | reverse complement strand
GGGGTATAAGGTTGGGTGCCAGTCTGGCCTCCTCACAGCATGCCCCTTCCCCTTCCTCCCTGCCTGGCACCCGGGCATGCCCCGTGCCCCCCCTGGGTGCCCTTGAGCCCCCTGTTCCCTTCCCCTTGATTCCCCTTACCCATTTCCAGGGTGCCTCCACCTCCCCCAGTCCAGCTGTTGTCCCCGGGGTGTCATGTCCCAGCAGCTTTGGGTGTTGTCCCTGCACATCCTCCATCCTCAGCAGGACCCCCTGCTCCGCCTCCTCCACCTGCGCTCCCTCCACCGCTGCCCCTTTCTCCTCCTCCACCATCACTTTCTCTCCCACTGCTCTCTTCCACCTCCCTCCTCACTCCATCCCGCCATGCTTACCTGCCGCGGATTTCCCTTTAAATCTCCCTCTGGTGGTTGTGTTGTTGCTGGTTGCCTGGCAGCGACGCTGCATGCATTGCCCACGGCTGGGGATCATTTCCTTTGGTTCCATCGAGTGATTGGTGTCCAGATGTTACTTTTTGTTGGTTCTCAGTAGGGATCTCTTTGACCATGCTTCCCGGGATATTCCCCCGGGTAGCCCGGGAAGCATGGTTGAAATTGACCCCATGTGGGTATTGAGCATGGTGAACGTTTGGCAGGTGCCAAACAGACATTCAGAGATCTTTGGCCCTGCCGTGGAATTGAGCGTGGTTCACTGTGGTTGAGCGTGATCTCATAACATCTGAAAATACCCAGTGATTGAGGACTGGTCTGGCCTGGCAGTGGTGAATTAGTGCGGGGGGGGGGGGGCGGATTGGAGGGATCCATGTAGGGTGGGGATCAAGGAGACACTTGAGGAAGGCAGGTATCAGGGACACCCTTTTGCATATTTGATGCAAATGATGTAGTTGTGTTAACATTTTTAAAACGGGATCTGTTTAGAGTCCAGTGCATGCTTACTTTGCCATTGTTATTCAGGACTGTTGTTGCCAGCTTTTCTGTATCTACTTTTCTCTGTGACCTACATCAATAAAGATTTATTTAAAACAAATGTGTTTGGAATCCCAATTGAACAAAACCCTCAGAATACCTGGTGCTGGATGTGTGAAATCAAGGCACAGGCAAATACTGTCTGCAACGGGGTGGTACGTACAAGATAGCCTCTAACCGATACAAGGAGTTATCAGAAAGGAGTGGTATTGTTGCTGATGTTCAAACCCCCTCTTTGTGTGCATTACTTGCAAACAGAAATGTGCTGTGAGGGGAATGGAGTAGCTTAAAAATCCAGGGACAAGATTTTGTTTTATTATTTTTCAATTTGATTTCCAGGGGGAAAAAAAATACAGATTGGGTAAAAAGAATTTAAAGCACCAAGTAAGAGGTTAGAAAAGGAAATCACATAAGAAAAACCCTACCTATGTAACACAGGAAGCAGTGATTGGAATTCTCTTCTCTGGCACGATATGTGCAGGGGGAGGGGACTTGTCCATGCCACCTTATAAGAGAGAAGACTTCAGAAGGGGGTTGACTATGGGCCATGGCTGGCTGTATGCCAGGAGCCCTGCACCCTCCTTGGCAGCAGAGTGGCAGGAATGAGGAGCTGCAGGAGAGGCTAGCAGCAGTCAGCCGTGCTGTATTGGGAGTGGAGAAAGGCAAAAAAAAAAATGGACGTGGGGCCTGTTTGGGACAACCAGCTGATGTGGAACAAGGACTCCTGGGCAGGGCAGCACCAGAGCATGAGGAGCAGGGGCAACCAGTGTGGAGGAGTCAGTGTCAGTTCCTGAGGTGGCAGTTCCATGAGTGGCAATGGTGGTGTTTTTTGAGGCAGCAGCGGTGCATTTCTGAGACTGCATCAGTGGTGGTCCCAATGGTGGTGGAGCAACGAGCAACGTGGAGGTGGCCCGTCTCCAGTGCAGAATCGGCACAGTGTGCTGTGCAGGCATTGGCCGGACCCATCCAGGTCTGGCACAAGGAGTATTGTGCACGCCTCCACCATGACCACTTCTACAAACCCCAGTCCTCCCAAGCACTTTGCTCCAGAGCGGGAGCTTCCCATGGGGGGGGGGGGGCAGAGGGGGTGATGGGCCTAATTCCCTCCTCCCCTCACAGTAGCCCCGACCAGACCAACAAGGACAGTAGCACAGCGGGGTCTCCCTTGGTTCTTCCACTGGGGGTTTCTGTTGGGGTCTATAGTTCTCTGCCCCAAATGCTGGGCCTTTCTTATGCCCGGGACTGTCCTGGTGGTGAGAATGCCGGCAAGCGTAGGCAGGGATCTTTATCCAGGTTTTTTGTCACAAGGATCTCAGCAGCTAGGGGCAAGGTTAAGCATCTGGCATAGCTACTGTAATAAAACCTTTGCAATACGACAGAGAGAAGAAATGCTTTGCACAGTTAAATTATGAATAGGGCTTGCCAGGAGAGCCCTTTTAAAAAAATCTGGTTCTGAATTTTGAGTATGGTATCCTTGGAAATTTTGCCCTTGGGTAGTGCTGAAAAAAAGTAGCAGGTTCTGTATTCACAAATATTATCTGTATTTTTGGCTATTGCTCCAAATGTCTGAATGAATATTTGTGCAAAAAGGAATATTTACATGTTCATTTTTTAAAAAAACAACTACTTTTCTGCGCTTTTTAAAGTAACTTTTTTTCAGTGCCCACAAGGATAACTAAACATCTTAACAAAAATGACCAACCCTCCTAGAAAACTGTAAAAATGAAGCAACACCACAAAAACAAACAAACAAAAACAAAAACACACAAAGCAATTACCTGAACATAGTGGGCATGAATACTCTTTTATATCACCTTTGACAGACCAGAGCTGAAGTGGACAAATTCTGTGAATATGGTATTTGCAGCATATATTTGTATCAATGCTACCTTTAGGCATCATTCTCCACTCTGTTATACCAGTAATCTATTATTATTATTATTATTATTATTAATAATAGTAGTAGTAGTAGTAGTAGTAGTAGTATTGTTTATTATTATTTACACAGCACCAGCAATGTACCTGGTTCTGAAGAAATTTGACCCAGGTCCCTGCCCCAAGGGGCTTACAATCTAGGAAGGGAAACATAAGGAGAGACAGGGGTGTAATCCATTCCTATTTTACAGATGGGGAAATGAGGTTGAGAGATGGCTGTTTCCACATTTGCTGATTTTTGCATGATATTTTATCTCACGCAAAGTCAGCAATAATGGAATATTTCTTTCTTTCTTTCTTTCTTTCTTTCTTTCTTTCTTTCTTTCTAGCATGAAGTCATGTGACCTTAAGGGTTCTGTTATTAAATTTAATGGACCTATGCACACATTACGTTAAGCTCTACACATTGTAATTTTCACGTAAGTTAAATTCATGTTAAATTCACTGCATGCACACATTCCAATCTTGAGTAATACAGAACTCGTGTTACTGTCAGAGAAGGTTTTCTCATTACCTTGACATCCATGATAAAAATCACAGAAATTTCCTTGATAAATGTGAAACACACACGTTACTAAATCTCCTGTCAAGATGGCCACTGGTTGAACCCAAAATGGCTGCCACAGGAAGTCCAAGTGTTTGGGGCATGGCTACAGGTAGAAAAGAGAGCCAGCCACAGGAAGTAGGGCAGTCTGTTCTGGGATATTGAGGAGAACTCATCTGTGCTAGAGGCTGCCTGGAACCTGCAGAAAGGTGACTCTGGAGCTGATTGAGAAACCTGGCAACGCTTGGATGTGAGTTGGAGATAGTCAGCCAGTGGACTGATATCTGGCTAGGCTTGGCCTTATGTTAGATCAGAGCTGACGTATTGAAACTGGTCAGAGGTTTGGCACCTGGCCTGAGGATTATGTTTATGAATAAACTGTTTTGATGTTAATCCCCGTGATTGACTGGGCCTAATACTGTAAATACTTACCTACAGCAAAACTTTACCCTGTGACAATGGTATTTGAATCCTGGTATCTCAGGTACAAGCCCAACACCTTATCCACTAGGCTACCCTGACAATAATGCTATCATGACAGTCAGTGAAGTCACACCAGAATTAAGGTGGTGTAACAGAGCGAAGCATCAGGCCCTTTAAGTGAATGGATATTTATCCTTCTTTGAAAAAAAACCCCACACTTTTAAATTCCTAGCTGGAGGGCAGGTGCTCTACTCTGCTGTGGCAACTGCAGCTAAAGGCCAACAGCGACACTCTTGTAAAATGTTCTCGTAACATCAGTTGTATGTGGAGATTAGGTGGATTTTTCCTTTGGTTTCCATGCTTCAAACCTGCAATTTTCTTTTCACTTCACATGCCTAAAGCTCTTGGCGAATGCAGTCGTCCCCCTAGCTAGGAGCTGCTTTATACTTAACGGTTGTATTCTTTTCTTCCCATGCAGGCTTGCTGCCTACTCTTCGGTGGCTGATATGCTTAATTCGCTTGGAGTGCCCACAGGGATATCATATTTCATTGGAGCTTTTGACATTTTATATTTTAATTAAGCTTACCCTGTAGGAAGAAAGCCACTAACAACCAGGCTTTTCCTCACTAACACAACATGCTGTCTCCACTGAAATTTGCCTGCTCTATCTCTGCTAATGCCATGTGCACTTTAAGTGTGCAGAATCTCTCAGGAGGGACTAGAACATACTGTGCAAAACATCTAAGCTTACAATTATTAAAAACAGAATACACTTAATTCTGACAGTCTTGCTACTGCTGCTCTATTTGGAAAAAAGAGAAAGAATATACACAAGTTAGACTATTACAGTCACCCTGGGGAGAAAAACACAGGGGGGAAATGCACCACTTATTTTTTAAATGAAGTTCCAAGATTAACATTATTAGAATATCATTTAAAGAACAGCACCTCTACCTTTAGAAAGAGATAGGGCAGCCTGCTAATTAAGGTACACCACTGATGTGAGGTCACACATCATCAAGGTACGTAAGTATGTGCCTGGCTTTAAGAGTGGGAGCAGCCTCATTGATTGCTGGGCTCATCAGCTTAGATATAAACCCATGCTTGGTATCTTGTTTACAGTGGTTGGGTCTGATACGAAGCTCTGTGAAGCCAAAGGGACACCAAGCCAGGCTGTTAATTTCTACATGCCTCACAGGTTGTTGGAAATGCAGCTAATAATACTCCACACTGGCAACTCTCTCAAGGTTTAGGACTTTCTTTAAATGCCAATTGGACAGAATATATGCCAGGAGAGAGAAACAACTTCAATCCACTGGGTCTCAGACAGCCTATTCCAAGACCTGAGCCAACCATCAGGAGCATATACAGGCCTCAGAAACAAACACAAAGTCTTTTCTTCAAAACTTTGCCTCTTACTCTTGTGGTCACTAGGGTCGGGCCTACTGGTATATCCGGTATCCGATAATGCCGGTACTGGGCGTACCGGCATTATCGGATTCAACCCGGTATATCCGGTCTGGTTACCAGATTCCGGGTACCGGATTTTTTTTTACATTGCGGCCATTTAAATGAATGGCCACAATGTAAAAAAAACCCACCAAAAACCTCTCCGAGTCCAGGCTGCGCGGGTGGAAGGGGGGACACCCCCCACCCACCCTGCCCAGCCTGGATTTAAAAAAAAAAATTCCTCTCCGCAAGTTCAACCCAGAGCCCCCCCCAGCACCAGCGGCCATGGCGTCCCAGCAGCAGCCGGTAAGTATGAGACCTGATCCCNTTGCCACTGCCAGCCTATCTGAGTGCCCTGCCAAGGTCCCAGCCTGCCTTCCCAACTGCCTCTCATGCCACGCTACCTGTCTGCCTGCCCGCCCAGGTGACCAGATCAAAGTCTGCCTCAGGCTGCCTTCCAATGCTCATACCATGCTGCCTGTCTGCCCACCCAAATTGCCAAGATCAAAGCCTGCCTCAGTTTGCCTTCTGCTCATGCCAAACTGCCTGTCTGTCTGCCCTGTCGGAAAAGCTGAAGCCCTGCCCCAGCCTGCCTGCCTCTCATGCAAAGGTGCCTGTCTGCCTGCCCTGGCAACCCTGGTTGATGTGCCCCACTGGCCTGGTAATCCTGCTGCTGCTGTCTCCTGGTCCATGGGTGCTCTGCCCTGGCAAATCCAAATGTGCCCACGCAATCCTGCTGCTACCTTCTGTTGCTGTATGAGAGCTATTCCCTGGCAAATCCTACCATCCTGGCTCCATGGGTCCTGGGTACAGGCAAATCCTGCTGCTGCCATCACTGATGTTCCACAGGTTCCGTGCTCTGGCAATCCAATGTCTGCTGCTGGTGCTGATGCCGCCTCTGTAGTGCCACAGGCTCTGTGCCCTGACCATCCAATCTATGCTGCTGCTGATGATGCCACCTCTGCTGTGCCATGGGTACTGTGCCTGGGAAATCCAATGTCCGCTGCTGCTGCCTCTGCTGTCTGTGGCATGGGTTCTGCTACCAGGCAATTAAATGTCTGTTGCTGCTGCCAATGCCACCTCTGCTGTGCCACGGGTTCTGAGACCGGGCAATCCAATGTCTGCTGCTGCTGCCAGCACTGCCTCTGCTGTCTGTGTCATGGATTCTGTGCCCTGGAAATCCAATGTCTACCGCTGCTGCCAATTCTGCCTCTGCCATGAGTTCTGTGCCCCGGTAATCCAATGTCTGCCGCTGCTACCAATGCTGACTCTGCTGTGCCATGGGTACTGTGCCCCGGCAATCTAATGTCTGCTACTGGGTGGCCATGTGGCCAAATTTGCTGAAGAGCTTGTTGAGATCTGGTGAGTAGGATGCAAGCCTGCAATGCTGGCTAAGTAGGGGTGCCATCCACCAAGCCCTGGCCGGGCCTCTGCCGCTGCTCCGCCAATGCCTGGCAGTCTGTAATACCCGGCCAAGGATGGGTGCCAGATGCAGTTACTGTGACCTGGCAATCCATTGTCCACTGCTGCTGCTGTGCCATGGGTACTGTGGCCCAGAAATGTAATTTCTTCAGCTGCTGAGGCTGCCACTGCTGAGACATGGGTACTGTGTCCTGGCAATTGAATGTCTGCTTCTCCTACCTCTGCTGATGCTGCCTCTGCTGTGCCATGGGCTCTGTGCCATGGAAATCCAATGTCTGCAGCTGCTGGTGGTACTGCACATCAGCCATTTGCTCCTCACACTTGTAGATGGGCATAGCTTGGATGAGTGCACTGGTGGGCAGGAGCTGGGTGTCCATGAGATTAACCACCGGGTAAAGCTTTCCCAATTTTCAGTAGAGCTTCTTATTTATTGATTTATTGATTTATTAGCCACCACCTCATTCTCATGGCATCTCGAGGAACCTTACAACACACAAAAATAACAATAAGTTAAAATAATCATAAAACAAAATATTAAAACATCTAAAAAACCCTAAAAACAACCCCCCACACACACTTTTATCCTCCCCCCTCCACTGATGGCCTGGGAGAACAGCCAAGTTTTTCAGGCCAGCAGACTTGGGGTCAGATGGGCTTCCTCCAGGAGGGAGTTCCATAATTGCATCCTGGCCATCGAAAACGCTCTCTCCATCGTGGCCTGCCGCTTTACATAGAGGACCTCCAAGAAGGCGCCCCCGGTGGACCAAAGGGCTCTGGGGCACGGCGAGTGAGGAGGTCCCTGAGGTATGAAGGGACAAGACTGTGTAGGGCTTTATAGGCCAAGATCAACACCTTGAATCTGGCTCTGTAAGCTATAGGCATCCAGTGCAGCATGCAGAGTACAGTTGTTATATGCTCCCATCCGCTCATCCCTGTCAGGAGATGAGCTGCCACGTTCTGCACCATCTGAAGCCTCTGAACCAGCATCAAGGGAAGCCCCACATAGAGCATGTTGCAGTAGTCCAGCCTTGAGGTGATGAAGGCATGGATGAGGGTGGCCAGGTCAGGTCTGGAAATATATGGGTGCAGCCTCCGCACCAGATAGAGCTGGGAGAAGGCAGCCTTAGCCAGCACCTCCACTTGCTGATCTAGGCGGAGGTCTGAATCCAATAACACTCCCAGACTCCGAACCTGCTGGATTACGGGGGGGGTGGGGTGGACCCCCTCTACAAGGGGAGACACCACCTCGCTCACCCTGCCCACCGCCATCACCTCCATCTTATCAGGATTGATCTTCAGTCTGCTCTGCTGTAACCAATCCGCCACGGCTTCCAAGCATTGGGACAGCATGGAGATGGCAGGACCTGGGTCAGTTTAAAAAGAGAGGTAAAGCTGGGTGTCATCAGCATATTGATGGCAATTAATGCCAAACCCTCACACGATCTCCCCCAAGGGCTGCATATATACATTAAACAATAACGGAGATGGAATGGAACCTTGAGAAATGCCACAATCCAGGGCCTGGGGGCTGGAAGACTCAGCCCCCAGGAAAACCTGCTGGCTTGTCCCCGAGAGGAATGATTGGAAGGAACAATTCAAGGACAGTCCCATACAGAGCCCCCAGGGCTCACAATAGTCTCAACAGCAGCCCATGGTCTACTTTATCAAAAATGGCCGACAGCTCTAGCAGGATAAGAAGTGTTGAATGTCCTGTGTCTATCTCCAGGTGGAGATCATCCACCAAGGCCACCAGCGCCGTCTCTGTGCCATAGCCGGAGTGGAACCCCGATTGAAATGGGTCAAGGAAACCGATGCTGTCAAGATGAGCCTGGAGCTGCTTCTTCAGCTAGGTCAAGTACAATGCCAGCCTGCAGTGCCCAGACAAGAAGGGGTGCCAGCCACCAAGCCCATGCCAGGCTTCTGCCACTGCTCCGCCAATGCCAGTCTGCAATGCCCAGCCAAGTAGGAGTTCCATACTGGCCATATCACATAATGCATAGGCGCCATACTGAAGAGCATCCACTCATGGCCATGCAAAGAGCACTTTCTGAAAATCCAGAGTGCTTCATGTGAGAGAAGCCGAATAGCTCCACCGATGCCTGGCAGACTGCATCTAGTCAAGAAGGAGTACCAGCCAATCCTGTCTCAGGATCCATCACCAGAGTTCTGGGGCCTACGTTACAGGCAGGGAAGACTGTCCATCCACTTCATCCATAAGCTGCCACTCCTGTCCCAGGATCCACCATCAGGGTTCTGGGGCCTACATTACAGGCAGGGAAGGCTGTCCATCCACTTCATCCAGAAGCTGCCACTCCTGTCCCAGGACCCACTTTCAGGGTTCTGGGGCCATCATTCTGCTCACAGGGAGCCGTCATTCCACCTCATCAAGAAATAGCCAGCCACTCCAGCCCCAGGACCCAACGTCAGGGTTCTGGGGCCATCATTCTGTTCATGGGGAGCTGTCATTCCACTGCATCAAGAAAGAACCAGCCACTCCATCCCCAGGTCCCACCATCAGGTTTCTTGGACCTACGTTACAGGCAGGGAGGGCTGTCCATCCACTTCATCCAGAAGCTGCCACTCCAGCCCCAGAACACACCATCAGGGATCTGGAGCCGTCATTCTGCTCACGGGGAGCTTATATTCCACTGCATCAAGAAACAGCCAGCCACTCTAGCCCCAGGACCCACTATCAGGATTCTGGGACTGTCATTCCACTCACAGGGATCTGTCATTCCACCGCATCAAGCATCAGCCACTCCAGCCCCAGGTCCCACCATCAGGGTTTTGGGGACTAGATTACAGGCAGGGAGGGCTGTCATTCTACTTCATCCAGAAGCTGCCACTCTAGTCCCAGGACCCAACATCAGGGTTCTGGGGATGTCATTCGGCTCATGGGGAGCTGTCATTCCACCGCATCAAGAGCGGTTCTGGGGCCTATGTTCCAGTCAGGGAGGGCTATCCATCCATGTTATCCAGAAACAATAGGGGTGCTTCTGCTGCTCAGCCTGCTGCTGGTGCTGCTACTGCTAGGACTGGGGGCAGGGAAAGACCTCGGCCCACAGGCTGAAAGGGGTGACTGCTCCCACTTCCACCATCCCCAGGGGCATCCTGCTGCTGTTTCTGTGCACTCTCNACTGTCATTCCTCTTCATCCATAAGCTGCCACTCTATTTCCAGGACCCACCCTCATGGTTCTGGGACCTCATTCTGCTCACGGGGAGCTATCATTCAACCGCATCAAGAAGCAGCCACTTCAGTCCCAGGACCCACTGTCAGGGTTCTGGGGCCTAGGTTCCAGGCAAGGATGGCTGTTGTTCCACTTCACTGTCTGCCAATGCTCCGCCGGTGCCAGCCAGCCTATGTTCCAGGTAGGGAGGGCTGTCATTGCACTTCATCCAGAAGCTGCCACTTCATTTCCAGGACCCACCCTCAGGGTTCTGGGGCCATCATTATGCTCACAGGGAGCCATCATTCCACCGCATCAAGAAATAGCCAGCCACTTCAGGTCCAGGACCCTCCATCAGGGTTCTGGGGCCTACGATCCAGGCAGGGAGGGCTGTCGTTCCACTTCACTGTCTGCCAATGATCCACCGATGCCAGCCAGCCTATGTTCCAGGCAAGGAGGGCTGTCATTCCACTTCATCCAGAAGCTGTCACTCCTGTCCCAGGACCCACCATCAGGGTTCTGGGTTCCTATGTTCCAGGTTGGGAGGGTTGTTGTTCCACTTCACTGGCTGAAAATGCTCTACTGATGCCAGCCAGCCTGTAACATCTGGCCAAGTAGGGGTGCCAGCCACCGAGCCCTGGCTGGGCCTCTGTCACTGGTCCACTGATGCCAGCTAGCCTGCAATGTCTGGCCAAGTAGGGGTGCCAGCTGCAGTTACTGTGCCCTGGCAATCCAATGTCTACTGCTGCTGGTACTGCACATCAGTCATTTGCTCCTCCCTCTTGTAGATGGGCATAGCTCGGATGAGTGCATCGGCGGGTGGGGGCTGGGTGTCCACGAGATTCACCACCAGGCAAGGCTTGTCCAATTTTTAGTAGAGTTTCTTGAGATCGGTTGAGTACGATGCCAGCCTGAAATGCCCAGCCAAGTAGGTGTGCCTGCCACCAAGCCCTGGCTGGGCCTCTGCCGCTGCTCCATCGGTGCCTGGCAGCCTGCAATACTCGATCTCTGATGCTGATGCTGCTGCCGCTGGGTCTCAGATGGCTAACCATACCCCCACAGTCACCCCCAGGGGCCAAGCGCTGAGCCTGCCTGCCTGGGAGCCCGGGGTAGCAAACCACAAGCCTTCCAGGTCTCTGCTGCTGCTGTGTCTCTGACAGCTTGGCATGCCCCCATGAACCCCCCTGGAGTGCCCCAAACCTCTGTTGCAGCTAAATTTTCTGAACGTTTGTGGGGGGTCTGAACTCCGCAGGACTGAAACCACGAATCTGAACTAAGTTTTTAGTCTGAATGTCCAAACGTCTGAACATTAGAACTCCAGTGTGTTCGCACATCCCTAACAACAGCTCAAATACACGACAATTAAAAAACAAACAAAAAACACACTATGTTCCCTAACGTCCTAGATAACTAGGGTCACCATACCACCCCTTTAAAAGAAGACACTTATGCCCATTGTCCCCCCTTCTTTTCAATCTGGTTCTAGAGGGCCTGGTCATGGCTATAAGGAGTAATGAAAAAATAGAAGGGATTAAGATTCAAGTCCATACCAATAAACTTTTATTATATGTGGATGACTTGCTGCTTTATATTAAGAACCCCAGAGAATCACTCCCAGAATTATTGGAAATCATAGACCGTTTTGGTCAGGTATCAGGATACTCTATAAATAAAGATAAGACTTTTGCCCTGGTGTATGGGAAGGACAAGGCCCAGGTAGAACAACTAAAAAGAATGTCCCCTTTGCCTACAAATGAAATGGGCCGTAAGTATCTAGGGGTCACAATTACAAGGAACACAAAAGATTTGTACTCAGCTCACTATTTGCCTCTTTTAAAAAAGTTGAGCGAAGAAATTCTCCCCTGGAAAAAACTAATGACTTCCTGGATGGGGAAGATAAACCTGTATATAATGGTAGTATTACCTAAAATATTGTATAGATTGATGACTCTCCCAATTAAGCTTCCCAACTCCTTTTTTGGACCAAGTGACCACTTACTAAAAGATATTGTTTGGGGTGGGAAGAAACCCAGAATTAGGAAGTCAACTTTAATGAAAACACAAGATAGAGGAGGATTAAACCTGCCTGACATAAAGCTATATCATGCTTCAGCGGCTATGGCTGCAATTTCAGAACGGTATCACGAAGTGGTAGCGCCTGAGTGGGTCAATATCGAAAAAGAAATACTGCAAGTGCATGCATTAAAGAACATTATAGTAGACCAAGGGAATATACTAAATAAACATAAAAGAGAACACCCTTTTGCAGGTACTCTTCTTAAGTTTTGGAAGGGAGTTCAAAAGAAGTTGAGAACACAGGAGGGCATTTCTCCTTTTTATTATTATTATTATTAACAAACATTTATATAGCACAAGCAGTGTACCTGGCACTTTACAAAGTAATAAAATAGACAGGGTCCCTGCCCCTAGGGCTTACAATCTGAGAGACAGGAGCTGGGGGAGAGACTTAGGAAGGGGAACAGAGGGAGAGACAAGGGGTCTAACATTCATGAAGATGCGAGGTCTCAAGTGCACGTACTTGGCTTGGTTACGATGAGAATGACAGCAGGCAGGTCCATGTTGCAAGGATAAGGGTAAACCGATCGTAGGTATAGGAATAGTGGCTCAGCAGGATAAAGAGTCAGACAGAGCAGAGCGAAAGAGGTGAGTTTTAAGGAGAGATTTGAAGGTATGAAGGGAGGGGGCAAGGCGGATGTGGACAGGGAGGGAGTTCCAGGCATGGGGGGCAGCAAGTGAGAAGGGACGAAGGCGCTTAGGGGAGCAGGGAAGGCGTGGAAGGGTGAGAGAAGGGACAGAGGAGGAGCGAAGTGCACGGGCTGGAGTATGGAGGGCGATAAGTGCAGAGAGGTAGGGGGGAGCAAGGTTGTGAAGAGCTTTATAGGTGAAGACTAGGAGCTTGTGCAGGATTCGTTCAGGAAGGGGAAGCCAGTGAAGCGAAGAGAGGAGGGGCTGCACATGGTCGAAGCGACTGGCGAGGTAGATGACCCTGGCAGCAGAGTTTTGGACAGAGATGAGGGGAGAAAGGTGAGACCGGGGAAGGCCAGTGAGAAGGAGGTTACAGTAATCGAGGCGAGAGATGACCAGAGCATGAACAAGAGTTTTGGCAGACGAGACAGAGAGAAAAGGGCGAATCTTAGCAATGTTATGGAGGGAGAAGCGACAGGATTTAGCAACAGAGTCAATGTAGGGTTTAAAAGAAAGGGCTGAGTCAAAGATGAAGCCTAGGCTACGGGCTTGGGGGACAGGCAGGATGGTGACTCCATCAATAGTTATTGACAGTGAGGAAGGAGAGGAAGGATGAGGGGGGAAGATAAGGAGTTCAGTTTTAGCCATGTTGAGTTTGAGTTGACGTTGAGACATCCAGGTAGAGATGTCAGAGAGACAGTTGATGAGACGAGCTTGAACAGAGGGAGAGAGAGAGGGAGTAGAGAGATAGAGTTGAGTGTCATCAGCATAGAGGTGGTATTGGAAGCCATGGGAGGCAATGAGTTTGCCTAAGGATGAGGTATAGATCGAGAAGAGGAGAGGGCCAAGAACAGAGCCTTGAGGAACACCAACTGAGAGGGGGAAGGAGGAGGAGGCGGAGTTGGAGAGAGACACATTAAAGGAGCGGTCAGAGAGGTAGGAGGAGAACCAGTTATGGACAGAGCCACAAAAGCCAAGGGAGTGAAGGGAATCCAGCAAGAGTGAGTGGTCAACAGTATCGAAGGCAGCAGAGAGATCAAGGAGGACAAGAATGGAATAGAGACGTTTAGATTTAGCCACCAGAAGATCGTTGGTGATCTTAGCGAGAGCAGTTTCAGTAGAATGAAGGGGGCGGAAGCCAGATTGGAGGGGGTCAAGGGAGGAGTTGGAGGATAGGAAGTCAAGGCAGCGGGAGTAGACAACACGTTCAAGCAGCTTGGAAGCAAAAGGAAGGAGTGAGACAGGACGATAGCTAGAAGGGTCAGAGGGGTCAAGAGTGGACTTTTTGAGAATAGGAGAGACTGTGGCATGTTTGAAGGCAGAAGGGAAAGAGCCAGTAGAGAGGGAGAGGTTGATGATGTGCAGGAAGGAAGGGGCGACAGTGGGAGTAATGGAGGTGAGGAGGCGGGAAGGAATGGGATCAAGGGGGCAAGTGGAAGGGTTGGAGGAGGAGAGCAGAGAGGAGATTTCCTTAAGGGAGGCAGGGGAGAAGGAGGACATGAGAGAAGGAGGGGGAGGAGGGAGAGGGGTGGGAGTGGGAAGAGAGGAGTGGGAAGCGATGTCGAGGCGGATCTTGTCTATCTTGGAGGTGAAGAAGGAGGCAAGATCCTGAGCAGAAAGGGAAGAAGGAGGGGGAGGACAGGGAGGCTTGAGGAGGGAGTCAAAGGTAGAGACCTTTTCACCAATTGACTCAGTTCTGGCAATGGAGAAGAATTTGGCCCCTGGTCTGAGGGGGGACCTAAGAGAGAAGGGGATTACAAGGATGCAGCAAATTTTATTTTTAGGGAAATTTACCTACCCCAAAAAGATGGAGGAGTTGACAGGGAAAAAGGTGGAAGCACTGCAATATATGCAGCATAGAGATATAAGCATCAAACAACCATATAAAGAAGATTTCGGAAGGGACCCACGCAAGCTCAAAAAGATTTTTTTTTAAAAGAATAAGACCGCTGGAAGAATGGGCAGGATATATAAGGAATTAAAGAAACTAACCTATGATAACAGGGATATATATATTGGCCAATGGGAAAGGGACTTAGGTATCCAGATAGGAGAAGAGGGGAAAAAAAGAATTTGGTGGCATATGCATGACTGCGCTGAGTCTCTAGAAGTAAAAGAGATTCAAATAAAGTTGACAATGCGCTTCTATATGACCCCTTTACAAATGAAGTATGCAAATCAAAAAGGGAAAGCTCTTTGTTGGAAAGGCTGCAGGGATGTAGGCGATTACATCCACTGTTGTTGGAGTTGTTGGAGAGTCAAAGAGTTTTGGCTAAAAATCTGGAAGATAGCAGATAAGATTGCGGGAGTAGTGATACCGTGAAAACTGGAAGTTGCGTTGTTGGGGCTATACCCGCAAACTAAAAGTATGGAAGACAGCCTGAGGGCTTGCCAGATGCTCTTCTTAGCAGCACAAAATATCATTGCCAATCGATGGATGAGCTGGCTTTTGAAGAGTGGCTAAATAGAATCTGGCATCTTTAAGCAATGGAAACATTACATGCGGAACTCCATGGGAAAGGGAACCTTTTTAGAGAAACCTGTACCCCAATTGTAAAGGAGCTGGGAGGGAAGAAGTTGGGTAAAGAACTGACATTGAGTTTGCTGAACTCGTACTGTTAACTCTGTGGTTACAGATTCGAGTGCAAATTGTGACGCTTCTCAACTATTAGTTTGTGAACACTGTCACCAGAGGAGTAACAAGGATAAATTTCAGACTCTGTGCCCTGCTCTGAATATAACAATGTAATATTCATGCACTGTAACTGTTGAAGATACCGTATTGATGTAAAACTGTACAGAGTTATGATGCTGCTGTGCGGCATTTATGATATCAGTAAAGTTGTATGATTGTTTTGACTGCTAATAAAGTTATGTAAAATGGAAAATAAATAAATAAATAAATAAAAGAAGACACTTATGAAAAATGCATGCTGCAGGGCTGCACTGGACTCAATGCAGCCCTACAACATGTATTTTTCATAAGCATCCATTTTTAAAGGGGAGGTATGGCCATCCTATACATACATTTAGTTGATTTGGAGGCATAAAAGAAAGTTCTTTCTAGTGTCCCAGTTCTTTCCAGTGAAGTCAACAAGAGCTGAAAGTATTCAGCACTTCCCAGGATCAGGCCTTTGTCATGTTGTGCCTCGGTTTCCCCCAAAGGAATTTGCACTTAGTGGTCCATGCCTGACATGATCTGGTCTGGATATAGGGCACTCTTTTCCAATATGTGGAATTCGAGTTTACACTTTGCTAATAAGCAAAGTATTAGCTTAGTCAGCTCAGCAAAGTATTGTAAAAACCAATTTATTTATATAAATGAGGCTATGAGACTTTAAGAATATTATAAAAATATGAAGCAATAGTTTACTTAAGTTCAAATAAAGACATAGTACAAAAGAAACAGTGTCAGTTAAAAGTACATGTCTTAGAAAGACATTTCTGTTCAGAGAACAGCTCTGTTACAAATTCAAAGATCTTAACATCTATAAGATACAACATATGCTCTAAGTATTATTACTATGGTTGACTCAATGCATCATATTAATATACATTCATATTACCCAGTCCTTGCCCGATTCTGCTAGATGGAAGATGAGAAAAGCTTCAGGAAAGGAAGCTTTCTGAAAAATCCATTTTTCCTCTCTCTTCTTATAGAATGAAAGGTGCTTGGAGGTCAGCTAAAAATGACGTCAGGTGAAAACTGCTGACAGGGAGGGTTTTTCTCAAAATACATAGTAAGAAGCCTGTTGATACATACTAAAACAGGTTGCTATCATAAGATAGGATTAACAATGAGTAAACTCCAAACACACAAGGCCTTTTCCTGCCCTGCTTGAGAGTCACGTATCTTGAGACTAGTCAACAGAAACTGTTAATTTCATTAAGAGACAGACTTGATTACATCGTCTATTCCAGTATACAGGCTGATTTTCCAGTATCTGGTCAAGAGTTCAGTAGAAAGGTTACTATAGGATAGCTCTTTTAAGAAGTCATCATGCAGAAAGGCTAATTCTGATTTCCAATATATTGAAACACAGATGGTCAAACATATATGCCTATATACAGGATACATAACACCTTCACTGGGATGATAACAGAGCTCAATGCAGCTGATGCAGTCAACTGGGAAAATGAATAAATAAGTAATATAATTTGACCTGATCATCTAAATCAGTCTGTCACATTGTGTTCTGCTAGAAATGGGGATGTACATTTTGGGCAGCTTGTCTAGCTCATTCTATGACCATCTGTGACCTGAACACCACAGGTCAGGAAAATGAAAGGCATAAAATAGTTTGGTAACAGAAAAAAATGAGCTGTAAAGGGCATAGGAATTATGCTCTTAGCAACTTTGTCTTCATGCTGAAATTGATCTTTTTGTCTTTTTAGGATGGTGGTTAAGCTGGCTAAGCTAATATAATCCCTCCCCCTCCCCCCCCAAGCTGTAATTAAAGTATAGGATCTGTCACTAATAGTTCTGAAATGAGTACCCGGGAAAATGGGTATACCCATTGAATTTCCAGTACCTGAATTCAGCCGACAATATGGGGTACCAATTGGTACCCGATTGTTGTGATTTGAGCACCCAATGTCCTGGAATGTTGACTTCCAGTATCATTTTTTGATTTCCTTATTGATTTATCAACTTCTGATACCTATTTATTGATTTTCAATCCTTGAAAGTCAACTTCCAGTACTGAAAAATGGACTTATGGCCCCAATTTTTAAAATTTCTGTCCTAATTTTTCAGTTTTCCAACCTGATATATCAATCAGTAATTGGAAAATCTAAAATCAATATAGGAAGCTACTGACGTTTGGGGTTTCTGTGTACCTGATTGGTACCTGAAAATGTGGGTATTACCCACGGATACTAAATTAAGTACCAGTTTCAGCTGCAGTTGCTAACTTAGTCAATTTCAATTAATTTATTCGGCACGGGCTTTCGCCTTGGCCAACAAAACATATAACAATACAACAATATAACAAAGCATACATAAAGTAAGCCACTAAAAGCACACATTTAAAATACCATACTATTGCTGTTAATCAGCCCTATCTTCCAACATTATCCAATAAACAAAAATAAGATTGAAGCTAACTTAGTCATTTCATACGTGCCCAAGAGACCTTGCTTCTCCTAGTGGTTATAATGTCAACTGTAATTCTCCTGGCAGTTGCAACCTGAGTTAAGTAAAGGGAGAGACAGAGGATCACTCTCCAAATAGTATTTTCTCTAGGTGCATTTAGTTGCAATGATACCGTCATGTGTCTCTTACTTATTACCTATCATTTGCTGGATGGCATTCTGCAAGGCATTTAAGCTCTCTGCATGAAATTCACAAGTGAGGTAGAAAGTTCTGCAAGTTACTAATATGCAACAGAGAAGTCTGAAACTGAGCAAAAAACTTACCCATGGCCAGAGGTGGGCTGGATCATTGCTCCCGCAGGACTTGGGTGTTGTCTCATTTGTACAGAACATTGCTGCTTATGTAGGCGGCATTGCCTCCCATGTAGGGTACGTGCTCTGTAGTAATCCGTGGGCTGCAGTGAACAGAGCTATCTCCCAACCCAGTGCCTTATCTGCTGGACCAAGCATCTCTTTAAGAGAAGGAAGAGAAAACCCAGCCTTATCCACTGGACCAGATTGTGTCAAACAATAAAATTTGATTCTCAAGAAAGCATGAAATACCTATCTAAACAGTGTGTGAGGAAACTGAATCTTTCATCCTTGCTGAGTGTGTCTTTGGCTGACTTTGTGTTCTGGAATAGTAAACACTAAACATGCATTCTCCCCCCAGCCCCACACACACACATTGTGAAAGCTTGTGGTAACCTGTTTTACAATCACTTAACAGAACCACATCTTAGTAAAAGACAGCTCACGCTGCCTCTAAATCATAATTAGGCTTTCATTTCCTTCTGGCTTTTCTGATTTATAAAGTTTTACTCTCCTTGGGATTTTCTTTTTGCTTGCTTATTTCATTTAATTTTGAAATAGTCATGTAAGCCTTGTGCTATTTCTGCTTGGGTGTCTCATCGACAGCTCAA
>QEPC01014992.1:67318-100487 GCA_003113815.1 Sphenodon punctatus | reverse complement strand
AATAATTTTCTTTAGATAGTACCTCTCTGCCAGATGGTGCTTGAGCAGTTTACAGCATTTAAAATACAATAAAAACACTATATATTAAATCAGTTCAAAACAATTTAAAAGGGGGAGAGGAAAAGCAGAAGGAAAAACACACAAAGGAAGAACAAGCAAGTTAAAAAGTGCAGGTTAAAAAGTTTGAGAATCCCTGCTTTAGGATTAGCACCTTCTCTCCAAGGCATAACACTTTGCAATGGGGTATTAAATTAATATTTTTTTGGTATGAGAATGAATCGATAACAAGTTGCTGCAGATAACAATCAGACTGACCTCTTTAGGGCCTATCATCTATGATGACCGTGGCTGCAGGAGGCTGGCTGCCTGCTTGGAGCTCTTTGCTTGGGGTTTCTGAGTGCTAAAATTAACAGTGTGTGTCTGTCTATCTGCCTGTGTGTTTGTGTGTTCCTGTGTGTTTGTATGTGCATTTGAGTTTCATGTAGCATGGAGTTCAGCTGAAAACAAAGACAAGAAAAAGCAATTGTTTATGCAGCTACGCTCATGCTCTCTCACTGTTTTCACAGTCCATTTGCAGATTCCATCTTTAACTAGCAGCATATCCTCTTCTGCACTAAGTTGCTTTTTATTCAAATTGCATTTATAGAGAAACTTAAATTAACTGCTGTGCTGTCTATACTCTCTGAAAATATGGCCTGCCAACATCACCAGGCAAGCTTGTAGTCTATGTTCAGAGCCATCTGGAAGAGAACATTCCAAGAGAGAGCAAAGCCTCAGAGAATTTCCAAGCATGTCACACTTTCCTGTATTCTAGAATTAGTCCCTTCTACTTGTCCCTGTGCCTTTACTGTACAGTCACTGGGTGAAAATAAACATGCAGCTAGCACACCGGCTGCACATCCCAGGCCGGGTCAGGTCAGGGAATGGAATAAACATTTCCCCGGCTGGAACACCACACCCACCATGATGGGCAGCCATGGCGGCCAATAACAGGTGGCCATGGCTAGTGGCCATAGCAACCCCCCAGGCCAGGCCAGGTGTATTTAATTAATTTATTTATTTTTTATTTATTTATTTACATTTATACCCTACCCTTCCCCAAAGGCTCAGGGCAGCTTACAAAAAAAAACACCAATTAAAAGACATTAAAATAAACCCCCAAAATCCAACCCACTCCAACCCCCCAACAACCTCCCACCTAATCCCTAGCCCACCCACCAAATGCTTTAACAAAAAGAAAAGTGATACACCACCTCTGAAAGATACTCAGGCTCAGACAGACCTCCAGGGGGAGGGAGTTCTATAACATTGGGGCAGCAACCAAGAATGCCCCCATCAATCAAACAAGAGTAACTGGGGGAACCCACGGGAGGGTACCCCATGCCAACTGTAGGGGTTGCAATGGAGCACTGTAGCAAAGACAGTCTTTCAGATACACGGGTTCGTGAAGAAACAAACATGCCTGCCCGATTCATCCCTCTATGCCACTGCCTGAGCAGCCCTTGGACCCGGTTCATTCTGGGTCCATGTTTCTGGGCCAGCCGCCTAACCCACTGGGGTCTGTACCAGGCCCACATCTGACAGCCCAGACATAGATGCACGGGGTGAGGAGCTGGACCAGGCGGGCCACAGCATGCAAACCAAGCCACCAGCATCATCAATCATCATCATCATCATCATCATCAATGTTTATTTATACCCCGCACTCTCCCGACCCAAGTCAGCTCACAATATTAACAAATACAATTAGGGTTTAAATCCCACGCAGGGGAGCCCACACAATAACATCTCAATAATCTCAATAATATAGGCATGATATACACAAAAATCCCATAAACATTAATCCCAATACTTTCTCCACTGGCACCACTCATCATCATGCCACTGCCTGCTCACACCAGGTAGTCTGCTCCACACCTCACTCTCTTTCTTTCCTCCCCTGCTGCTACCAGGGGAGGTCCTCCTCCTCCTTCTCCCCTCTCTCACAGGGGGAAGGCTTTCCCACCACCTTTACCAGGAAGAAACTAACTATCTAGGCACACTAATGATCCCTGCACCACAACCTCCAGGCCCAGTCAATCCGCACCCCCAGCAGCGCCTCCGGCACGGCCTCCGGCTATCCCTGGTGTTATGGGGAGCATCCTGCAAAATCCCCTCCCCAGGCCCCACCCCCGCATGTTATTAACACCCAATGAATATGTAACAGTCATTTGACTATTGCTACAATATATCAACTACACCTTTTACAGATGCTTGTTCAAATTATTCAGGATAATAGTAATTTACTGTATGTGCCTTGGCAGTCTCCTGCTAAATCATTACATGGAAATAGCCTTTCTCTTTCCTCAGTATGCTTAGCTTCCATATTGTAATATTCCTACTTATTTATATTGCCTTTGAACTAGTGAACTGCACACTATGCCTTCATTTCCTTCTGTAGTACCAGCATTGCCGTATGTATATATTGCCTTCCCCTGGAGGTTCGTTTGAGCCCAAGCCTGAGTGTCTTCTGAAGGCAGTGTAAGATCTTTTTTAATTTGAAAAGTCATTTGGTGCAGAGGGATAGAGGAGACTGGGGTGAGGTGGCAGTTGCTTTTTGGGGTAGGAGTGTGAGACGGGTTGGATGGAGTGGTGGTACTGGGTGGGATTTGTCTTTTGTAGGAGGTAGATTTTGTATTAGTTTTAAATGTTTTTATGGATTGTAAGCTGCCCTGAGCCTCAGGGAAGGGCAGCATATAAAGTTTAGATAGATAGATAGATAGATAGATAGATAGATAGATAGATATGTACGGTCTCTCCGAAGTCAACTAGTCCAACCCCCCTGCTCAGTGCAGGAAATCCACAGCTACAGCATCCCTGACAGATGGCAGTCCAGCCTCTGTTTGAAAACCTCCAGTGAAGGAGAACTCATCACCTCCCTAGGCAGTGTCAAACAGCTCTTACCATTAGGAAGTTCTTCCTAATATGAGAGAGAGAGAGAGAGCGAGCTGTAAATCTAATCTATCTATCTATCTATCTATCTATCTATCTATCTATTCTACACACACTTAATTATTATATATGATGCTTGGCAGGGAAGAATCATTAATTTTGAGACAGGTCCCTGCCCTGGGAGGCCTTAAAAGGACACATTGGAGATGTCTTGGCTAGCACAGGTGAAGGCAGTTAATGCCAAGAATACACGGAAGTCATGCAAATAAGAAGTTCATAAACTGGTCCAAAGTGCCTTGCAAAGTGTATTTCTGCCTCCATTTTACCTCTAGGAAAACAGAAGCACAGAAAAGTTAAATGGATCAGCTGGATTCCATTATTAATTCTTTCTGTCTGTGGTAGTTCAGAACAGCCCACCAGGGCTCTTGTTGAGAACGATACTTCATGATAGAAATGCTTGATTTAGTTTGAGTTTTTTCCCATTCTAAAATGGGATTAATATCTATATTTTATAAGTGGTCTGCCCAAATTTACAATAGCTTTAACACAAGGGATCAAACAATCTCTTACCATAGGTTTCCACAGGAAGCGAACAATATTTTGTTTGAAGAGAGAGGTAGATTCTGGGGTGGGGGTTTTATTAGAGTTTTATAGGTTTTGTTTTTTATTTGATATTTGTATAATATGAGTCACCCTGAGCCTTCAGTGATAGGGTGGGATAGAACTTAAAATAGATAGATAGATAGATAGATAAGGTGTCAAATTCAGTCCTACAAAGTTCTCATAGCTTAGAGCCTACTGGAGGTAATGAATACCAACAACTCCTACTGAAGGGAAGGGAACTGAAGGAGACAGGCCCTTAACTGGTACTCTGCCCACCATGTCACATCAGTCATGTACAGCCTGCTCAGAAAGAGACTGGGTGCACAACCTTTTTTTTATTGAATTCAAGGGATTTTAAGGTCTACATTTAGTCAGCTTGGCCTTAGTATAGACAGAGATTACCAAACTGTCAGGATCCCAAGTGGAGTTCTGCCATCTGTGAATAATATACTTTGTATGTCTTTCTATTGTCTCAGTTTACTGAATTATATTTAAGGGTGTTTCCAGACAAGACACTGGCCACCCACTACCCACCTGCCACCCACCTACTATACATGTTTCAGGGCTGCAGTGTTACCCTATGGCTGCCCTGTAACATGTATAGTGGATGAGAGGTGGGCAGGTAGTGGGTGGGGAGTGTCTTGTCTGAAAACATCCCAAGTCTAAAAATGGAGTTACATAAGAAAAAGTTTGGGAACCACTNCCCTTGGACCCGGTTCATTCTGGGTCCATGTTTCTGGGCCAGCCGCCTAACCCACTGGGGTCTGTACCAGGCCCACATCTGACAGCCCAGACATAGATGCACGGGGTGAGGAGCTGGACCAGGCGGGCCACAGCATGCAAACCAAGCCACCAGCATCATCAATCATCATCATCATCATCATCATCAATGTTTATTTATACCCCGCACTCTCCCGACCCAAGTCATCTCACAATATTAACAAATACAATTAGGGTTTAAATCCCACGCAGGGGAGCCCACACAATAACATCTCAATAATCTCAATAATATAGGCATGATATACACAAAAATCCCATAAACATTAATCCCAATACTTTCTCCACTGGCACCACTCATCATCATGCCACTGCCTGCTCACACCAGGTAGTCTGCTCCACACCTCACTCTCTTTCTTTCCTCCCCTGCTGCTACCAGGGGAGGTCCTCCTCCTCCTTCTCCCCTCTCTCACAGGGGGAAGGCTTTCCCACCACCTTTACCAGGAAGAAACTAACTATCTAGGCACACTAATGATCCCTGCACCACAACCTCCAGACCCAGTCAATCCGCACCCCCAGCAGCGCCTCCGGCACGGCCTCCGCCTATCCCTGGTGTTATGGGGAGCATCCTGCAAAATCCCCTCCCCAGGCCCCACCCCCGCATGTTATTAACACCCAATGAATATGTAACAGTCATTTGACTATTGCTACAATATATCAACTACACCTTTTACAGATGCTTGTTCAAATTATTCAGGATAATAGTAATTTACTGTATGTGCCTTGGCAGTCTCCTGCTAAATCATTACATGGAAATAGCCTTTCTCTTTCCTCAGTATGCTTAGCTTCCATATTGTAATATTCCTACTTATTTATATTGCCTTTGAACTAGTGAACTGCACACTATGCCTTCATTTCCTTCTGTAGTACCAGCATTGCCGTATGTATATATTGCCTTCCCCTGGAGGTTCGTTTGAGCCCAAGCCTGAGTGTCTTCTGAAGGCAGTGTAAGATCTTTTTTAATTTGAAAAGTCATTTGGTGCAGAGGGATAGAGGAGACTGGGGTGAGGTGGCAGTTGCTTTTTGGGGTAGGAGTGTGAGACGGGTTGGATGGGGTGGTGGTACTGGGTGGGATTTGTCTTTTGTAGGAGGTAGATTTTGTATTAGTTTTAAATGTTTTTATGGATTGTAAGCTGCCCTGAGCCTCAGGGAAGGGCAGCATATAAAGTTTAGATAGATAGATAGATAGATAGATAGATAGATAGATAGATAGATAGATATGTACGGTCTCTCCGAAGTCAACTAGTCCAACCCCCCTGCTCAGTGCAGGAAATCCACAGCTACAGCATCCCTGACAGATGGCCGTCCAGCCTCTGTTTGAAAACCTCCAGTGAAGGAGAACTCATCACCTCCCTAGGCAGTGTCAAACAGCTCTTACCATTAGGAAGTTCTTCCTAATATGAGAGAGAGAGAGAGAGCGAGCTGTAAATCTAATCTATCTATCTATCTATCTATCTATCTATCTATCTATTCTACACACACTTAATTATTATATATGATGCCAGCTACATGCTTGGCAGGGAAGAATCATTAATTTTGAGACAGGTCCCTGCCCTGGGAGGCCTTAAAAGGACACATTGGAGATGTCTTGGCTAGCACAGGTGAAGGCAGTTAATGCCAAGAATACACGGAAGTCATGCAAATAAGAAGTTCATAAACTGGTCCAAAGTGCCTTGCAAAGTGTATTTCTGCCTCCATTTTACCTCTAGGAAAACAGAAGCACAGAAAAGTTAAATGGATCAGCTGGATTCCATTATTAATTCTTTCTGTCTGTGGTAGTTCAGAACAGCCCACCAGGGCTCTTGTTGAGAACGATACTTCATGATAGAAATGCTTGATTTAGTTTGAGTTTTTTCCCATTCTAAAATGGGATTAATATCTATATTTTATAAGTGGTCTGCCCAAATTTACAATAGCTTTAACACAAGGGATCAAACAATCTCTTACCATAGGTTTCCACAGGAAGCGAACAATATTTTGTTTGAAGAGAGAGGTAGATTCTGGGGTGGGGGTTTTATTAGAGTTTTATAGGTTTTGGTTTTTATTTGATATTTGTATAATATGAGTCACCCTGAGCCTTCAGTGATAGGGTGGGAATAGATAGATAAGGTGTCAAATTCAGTCCTACAAAGTTCTCATAGCTTAGAGCCTACTGGAGGTAATGAATACCAACAACTCCTACTGAAGGGAAGGGAACTGAAGGAGACAGGCCCTTAACTGGTACTCTGCCCACCATGTCACATCAGTCATGTACAGCCTGCTCAGAAAGAGACTGGGTGCACAACCTTTTTTTTATTGAATTCAAGGGATTTTAAGGTCTACATTTAGTCAGCTTGGCCTTAGTATAGACAGAGATTACCAAACTGTCAGGATCCCAAGTGGAGTTCTGCCATCTGTGAATATACTTTGTATGTCTTTCTATTGTCTCAGTTTACTGAATTATATTTAAGGGTGTTTCCAGACAAGACACTGGCCACCCACTACCCACCTGCCACCCACCTACTATACATGTTTCAGGGCTGCAGTGTTACCCTATGGCTGCCCTGTAACATATATAGTGGATGAGAGGTGGGCAGGTAGTGGGTGGGGAGTGTCTTGTCTGAAAACATCCCAAGTCTAAAAATGGAGTTACATAAGAAAAAGTTTGGGAACCACTAATGGGTAGAAAGCTGTAAATCTCTTATCATGAAAAAACAGCAAACTATACTTTAACCAGATAGCAGTCAGAACTGTCTTCTTAAATAATGGCTGTCTGTGTGATACTTTTAGACTGCCTCTTCCTCGAAAATATGAAGTGCTTCCCCTCCCCCCCCTCTCTTTTCCCTTTTGTCCTTGTGCTTATGCTCCATTGGTTTCAATATTATGCTGGGGAGAAAAAATGACAGTATATCTGTCTGCCACATTGGTGATTCAAACTTATCTGTATGCAGCCACAAAAATATTCTGAAGAACAAAGCCAAACTACTGAGTGAAGGAAGTTAAATTTTACTGATGGCTTTGTCAAGACAGCCCAAGAATCATTCAGGCTCTCTCTCAAAAAATTTCCAAATGTTCTGGCAAGTTAAAAGCCAAACTTAGGCCATTAGGCTGGGAGCGCCCTCCTTGAGGTCCCCCGGGTTTTCTGGGTTTCGACTATGAGGAGGGAATTCTCAGTGGCCACACCACAGCTGTGGAACTCCCTCCCACCAGAGGTCTGCCTGTCCTTAGACCTCCCCTCTTTCTGTAGACAGTGTAAGACCTGGCTGTTCTACTGGGCCTTTCGTGAGGGAGATGGGAGATGGGGGGGAGGGGAGAGGGTTGGATTAGGGATAGGATTTTTTTCTCTGCCAGGGTTGTTTTAATGTTTGATGGTTTTATTTGTTTTATCATTTTAAGATGTTGTAAGCCTCCCCGAGATGTGTAAGCAGGAGGGAGCGGCATGCAAATGTGAGAAAATAAATAAAGACAGTTTAAACGGGCCGCGGTTGTGGAGGGGGGATGGGTGTGAATGCGGCAGTGTGGGCGGTGCAGGGGGGCAGTGTACACGGACACACACTGATCCCCTCTGCATCCCCACTCATGAAGCAATTGCTGTTTTGGCCAATTGCTCAGTGAGTGGGCAATGGGTGGAGGTGGGTGGGCATGCATGTTTCATGGGAGTGTGCCCGCCCGCCCACCCACCCGCTGCGGCAGTCACTCGAACGGCACCCTCTCACGCCCTCACAGCAGACCTGCGTGGGCATGAGTGGGTGTGTCTAGTGTAAAAAGGGCCTTAGACTCTGGAAATAAACAGCTCTTTAGGAAAAAGAAGAGGAGTCAATATCAATCAAATCACAGATATTACTATTATGGAAGTATCCCATGCATAATGAAAATCAAGGCTTTTAGTTCCTGGATGGTCTCTGGGGACTAGAGGAGTGTCTTGGATGTAGGCAGAGATCTACAGATTTAGGCCTTGATTCAGTAAAGTTCTTGAATATGGACCTAGTTTTAAATCCCACATGAACACCTTCCTATTCAGTAAAGTACTTAACTCAGTGCTTAACTTTAAATTCCCCAACTGAGTGGTGTGGATTAGTTCCAGGGGTGGTGCGAGGCTGAGCAACAGTCAGGACCAGGAGAGAAGAGAGAGCAGAGTGTATGATTGTGCAGCTTTCTCTCTATCAGTGTCCAGAGCTCTGCAAATGCACTTTATCTTTCCTTCTAGCTCCATCCCTATGCCCCAGTTCCTTTCCCCTGGCATACACCCTGGGTGTTTTTAGACAGATGGACTGCCCCGGTGCTGGCTGCATTTATATTCCCAAGTGGACTGTCTGTCTAAAGACACCCTGCCAGATGTGCAGAAGGAGCAGGTTGCGCTGTCCTGGGGCAGCTACACTGGTTCTCCAGAACATCCCGGAGCACTGCCAGTAGAGTAGGCCAGTCGAACCTGGGACACCAGCCCAAAGCAGAAGCATGGGTCCAGGCATTAGATGGACTGCTGCTGTTCCGCTTCCAGCCAGCCATTGCCCGAGGAAACACCATAGCATTGCAGAGGCTCTAGACTGAAACTTTATGGTGTGGGGGTGCATGCAGTCAGACTGAAGGCCAGGGAACCCACCAGGTCCATTTGGTGGGAGGACAAGCTGCCTGAAGTTGAATCCTGACAAGACAGAGGTGATGATGGTGAAGAAGGCCAAGGGAGTGGAAGCCCCCATCACTGATGGGGTGCACCCTGCCTTGGTTCCTCAGGTTTACAGTCAGGGGATACTCCTTGATTCACAGCTCCGCATGGATGCCCAGGTGGCAGCTGTGGCAAGGAGTGCATTTACTAAATTACATCTGCTACGACGGTTACAGCCATATATCTCAGACTGCGACCTTGCCACCATCATCCATGCCTTCATCATCTCGAGACTTGATTACTGTAACGCTCTCTACGTGAGGCTACCCAAGGTGATGGTCTAGAGGCTGCAGCTGGTACAGAATGTGGCGGCCCTTCTCCTTACAGGGACGGGCCACAGAAAGCACATAACACCAGTGCTCTGTTCTCTGCACTGACTGGAAGATATAGCCTTCTGAGTCCGATTCAAAGTGTTGGTGCTTATCTATAAAGCCCTACACAGTCTGAGCCCCACCTACCGGCAGGAACGCCTCACTCCCCAGGTTCTGGAATGGCTGCTGCAGTCGGCCAAGGGTGCCCTCTTGGAGGTCCCCCGTGTTCTGCTGGGGTCCACATTGGAGAGGGCGTTCTCGGTCGCTGTGCCTCGGATGTGGAACTCCTTCCCGGCAGAGGTTTGTTTGGCCCAGGACCTTCCCTCCTTCAGGCATCAATGTAAAACCTGGTTGTTCTGCCAGGCATTTGGTGAGGGAGACAGGTAGGGGGAGGGGTGGTGTTGGGCTGGGGGGGTATGATGACACTACTGTTTTTATTGAATTTTATGTGCTATATTATATATTTTATATTGTTTTTTATATTGTACACTGCCCCGAGCTGCCTTGGCAGGAATAGTAAATTTTAAATTGAATAAATAACCAAATTTTGATCCAGACCCTGGCAGGGCTGGGATCAGGTGGACATGGGGTGCACCTCCGAAGCAGCTCTGGGAGTGGGCAGCCTTGCGTCCATCTGAAAACTCCCCCTGATGTCCAGTTCCCTGCCTCAACAACGCCCACTTCGCCGTACTCTCTTTTCATTTCCAATGTCACCACCATTGCATAAAAATCTCCCTTCCCTCCCAAAATGTAATTGTTATCTTAGTTTTAATCAGATTTTTAAAATACCTTAACCTTACAGGGGAATTTTTTTGTAGGGGCACAATAGATAGTCCTGTGGAGGGTGGCTAAAGTTTAGGAATCACAAACATTTGAGTAGTGATATGAATTTCCAGGAAACTCGCTTTAAACAAGTGAATGGGACCTTTGAAGTTTACATGACTGCTTAAATCCTTAAAGTTAACTACCTGCTTAAGTGCTCTGTTGGAAAGGGACATTTAATTTGCTACCATCCTCAGGACCTGTAGCTAAGTAAATGTAGGGTTTAAATAAAGTCTTTCTGTAGTAACTTTCCAGGGATGTGGGTTATAAATAAATACATCTTGTGCACACGCACAACTAAAGATACAAGCCATAAATATAGAGGCCACACAAACTTCAGTTGGCATAACACAACTCTGTCTACTTGGCAATATGAACAAAGTGAGCATATTATTCAAGTGTACCACACTCTCTGTTGGCTCTCATTTTCAAGCCTTAAAAAAAAAAAAAAAAAAAAGAAATCCCGAAGATACTCTTTAAAATCCTAATTGGGTTTGGGCCTAGATTTCATAGATTCAGGCTCTCTTCTCATGATTACTCTAGAACAATTAAATCAACAAGAAGTGCCATTACTGCATCACACCAATGGTCCATCTAGCCCAGTATTCTGTCTCCAACAGCACCCAGCCATATTTGCCTCAAGGGAGTATGCAGCTGCTTACAGTGGGGTAATCCATTTCCTGCCATACTCCCCCTGCTCTCAACAATCTAGGGTCTTGTTTCCCGGACTAACCTAATTAGTAGCCCTTTACAGACCTGGCCAATCCAATCTGGGAGTGAGATGAAAGCAAGTGTTCCCATTCCGCAGGGAAATGCCAACATTTTGGAGCACTTGTGAGTGTTCGTCAGTATTTCATCAGTCTCTGCCATTGCCAACATTGGCTTCTGCCATTGCCAACATTGGCACCTGTGATTTTCCATCATTTTCTGTAAATTTCATCACTTTCAAGCATTTTTAGTCACTTTTTGTCACTTTCCAGAACTTTTTGGGAATTCTATAGCAGTTTTATGACACTTCCCCAACAATTTCCCAGCACTTAGCTGACACTTTTGCATATCCACAGCGTCCCGGGGGTGGGGGTGCAGGGTGCACACGGGGCTTGGGATCAGCATTGTAGCAGCTCTGTTAAAATCATGAAAAATAACAACAAAAGATGAAAACAGTGGGAAAGCCAGTAAGTTTCCATGACACGCAAATGAAGCCAAATGACCTGTTTCTGATGGAAACAGCCTTCACCATGAATTGTCATTTCAGACCTAATCCAATCCCTTTTTGAAGCCATTTATGCTGCTGACCTACACAGCATCCTCTGGCAATGAATTCCATAGATTTATTTTACATTGGGTAAAAAAGGACTTCCTTTTATTTGGTTTAAATGTGCTGCCTGTTAATTTCATGGAGTGACCCCTGGTTCTCCTATTTTAGAAAGGGTAAGTAGCAGCTCCCTATTTACCTGTACAATACCATTCATGATCTTGTAAATTTGTATATTTATTAATCTCAGTAATCTCTTCTCCAAGCTGAAGAACTCTAACCAATTGAGCCTTTCCTTGTATGGAAGATGCTCCATACTTCGGATAATTTTTGTTGCCATTCTCTGCACCTTTTCCAATTCTGCTATATCTTTTTTGAGATGGTGTGACTAGAAATGGACACAGCATTCTAGGTGTGGTTGCACCATAGATTTATATAGTGCATTATATTTTCCATTTTGTTTCCTATTCCTTTTCAAATTATCCCTAACATGCTGTTTACTTTTTTGACTCCTGCTGCTGCTCCGCACTGACTCTAAGGTCTTGCCCCTGAGTAATTACACCTGGTTAGGCTAGTTAGTTTTCCCTATGTGCATCACTTTGCACTAGTCAACATTGAATTTCATCTGCCTTTTTGTTGCCCGTTCTCCTAGCCGTGCTAGATGCCTTTGAAACTCTTCGCAGTCCACCTTAGTTTCAATTATCTTGAATAACTTTGTGTCCTCAGCACATATGGTCACCTCACTCTTTTCCCCTTTTTTCAAATCATTGGGTAAAAACAGACATGCAGGCAACACAGCAGCTCCTGACATGGCACAGGAAACAGTGGACACAGCACTGAACTAACATGACCACTCCGAGAGGCATCCCGCTGCCTGCACACCACGAGTAGGGTGGGGAACACAACAAACATGCAGGTTGGTTGCCCCGTTCTCAGTGCCCTGTCCCCCACCATGACAGACAGCCATGGTGACCAAGCATGGTGCTCAGCCATGACAGCTCCTGTCCCAAGGCGGGGGGGGGGGGGTGAACACGCATGCTAGTCTGCATTGGCCCACATGGGCGGCGCCTTCAGAGACTTTCCGAGGATGTAGCCTGAGCTAGCCACTACCTGCCCCAGAGCAGTCCTGGGTCAGCATCTGGTGGCGTGTAAACACACATGCTGGTGGGTCCTATGCCACAGCAGGCTGCCATCACGTCTGTTTTTACCCATTAAGGAATATGTTAAATACCACTGGTCCCAGTACAGACCCCTGAGGCACCCCACTGTTCACTTCTTTCCATTTTGAAAACTGATCATTTATTCCTAGTCTTTGTTTCTTTTCTTTTAACCATTTACAGATCCATTATTGAACTCTGTTCCTTATCACATGACTGCTCAGTCTTTTCATTAGTCTCTGACCCTTTTTAAACAGACTGTGGTGGGTGTGTGGCTGTGGTGGCTGAAGGTGGGTGTGCTTCCATGGGAACCCCACCCAGGTCCACCCATGTCCACCCACGGAGCATCGGGCATTGGAGCCCATTGCTCTGTGGGAGGGTGATGGGTGGAGATGGATGGAGGTGAGTGCATCACGGGAGTGCACAACCACCCCTACCCATCCCCCATGGTAATCACACGGGCGCCTCCACCCATCTCCAAAGAGCAAAACTGCGTGGAGATGGGTGTGGGAGTTTCTTGTGAAAAGGGCCTCTGATGGGGAACCTTGTCAAAGGTCTTCTGAAAATCCAAGTACAGTATATCGACTGGGTAACCCTTCTCCACATGCATATTGACACACTCAAGGATTAGTAAGGCATGACTTTCCCTTTCAAAAACCATGCTTATTCTTCCCAATCATGTTATGTTTGTCAATGTGCTGAACAATCCTATTCTTTACAAAGGCCTCCACCAATTTGCCCAATACTGATGTCAGTCTCACTGGTCTGTAGTTTCCTGGGTCACCTCTGAACCCCTTTTTAAAAACTGTCATTACATCAGCTACCCTCCAGTACTCAGGTACCGAGGCAGATTTTAGAGACAGATTGCATATTACCAGTAGCAGTTTAACAATTTCATATTCAAGTTCTTTCAGAACTTATGGATGTATACTCGGGATGAGCAGAGATTTCACAAAAATAAGAATTCCCGTCAAAATTCTGGTTCCTGTTATCATCTCGGGTGAATCAAGAACCAAATCCTGAGAAGTAATACTGATGTCACTGAATTCCGTTCTTCCTTGTTTGGTCAATAGTCAGGAGGGGTCAATTCTGATTGGTTGTCAGGGCAAATAAAACCCATTGGAGTGTCATTTACCCCCCTCTTTGTCTGGTGACTTTTTTTTGACTGGTGACTTGCTAGGGGTAAATGTTTGCACAACAAGTACAAGTCTGTCTTTGTAACACGGAACTCCCACTCATTGTATAGTGTTTCTATGTTTCTCAAATCCTCAGATTTTGTTAATCTCATCATGGGCCTGGCCTTTCCTCCCCTCCCCCCCTTCTTTTTCCAGTGAACATGGGGTGATTTCAGACGAGACGGGGTGGCATTCGCCCCGTCCCGGAATCACCCAAATGATTCCCCGCCGGGATCACTCCGGCACGTCCAACAGACGTGCTGGCTGATCCCGGTGGGGATTCGGGGAGGGGCCGCGCGGCGTGATGTGTGGCTGCTCGGGCCCCCCCACACTCCCCCACCACCCACCCTCTGGGGAGACGGGCGGGCACCGCAGCCAATGCAGCCGCAGCGCTCACCTGAATTGACCACGACCTTGAATCCCACCGGGGATTCCGGGCCGTGGTTTCCGTCCAGACGAGACGGGCTCCTTCATCATGGTGGGGAATCGCATTCACCACATGATCGGTGCCGTCCCCATCGGTTCTGCCGATCGTGTGGTGAATATGATGCCCCGCCGTGATTGACCGTGGCAAACATCTGGGGGGGGAACTTCCGGTTCCCCAACAGACGTTACGGGACCATTCCCCACCACAGTGTATTGACTGTGGTTGAGCGTGATCTCATAACATCTGAAAATACCCAGGGTGTCTGGCAGGACTAACTAAAATGAGTACCTGCAAAAACGGATATACCCATAGAAATTTCCAGAACCCAAATCAAACCAAATATTTGGGATTTTTGTTCCCAAACCAGTTTTTGGCTGAGTACCCAAAATACCAAAATACAGATATACCAACAAATGCTGTACTGAAATACCGACAACCAGTATACCAAATACTGATTTTGTCCTGATTTCACCTTGAATTTAGGGATTTGGGGGGTAATTTCAGTATACTGGTTGTTGGTTTTTTAGTATTTCAGTATATTATTATTATTTTTATTTACCATATTTGTATCCTGCTCTTCGTACCTCATGGTAGTCCAGAGCAGCTAACAACAGTAATACAATATAAAAATAAAATATAAAACAAAACATTTAAAAACATAATAAACAAAAGCAGGGGAGAAAACACAACACACACACACACCCCAACCCAATCCTAACCCTCTCCCTTGCCAAAAGCCTGACGGAACAGCCAGGTCTCACAGTTCTTGCAAAAGCCAGGAGGTCCAGAGCCAAACGAACCCCCACCGGGAGGGAGTTCCACAGGTGCGGTGTGGCCACCGAGAAAGCCCTGTGCTGTGTGGCCCCACAGGAAACCCGGGGGACCTCCAACATGGCACCCCAGGCCAACCACAGGGGCTGATCTAGAACCTGGGGAGTGAGGCAGTCTCGCACATAGGCAGGGCCCAGGCCATGTAAGGCTTTATAGGTTACAACCAACACTTTGAATCGGGTCCAGAAGACTATTGGTAGCCAGTGCAGAGATCGGAGCACTGGTGTAATGTGCTCCCAGTGGCCCAGCCCCACCAAGAGCCGGGTCGCTGCATTCTGCACCAGCTGCAGCTTCCAAGCCGTCACCATAGGTAGCCCCACGTAGAACACATTACAGTAGTCTAACCGGGAGGTAATAAAAGCATGGATGATTGTGGCTAGATCCGAAACCAACACCAGCGGCTGAAGCTGCCGCACCAGATGTAACTGGCAGAAGGCATGCCTCACCACAGCCTCCACCTGGAGATCGAGGCAGAGCTGTGCATCGAGGAGCACCCCCAGGTTCCGAACCTGGGAAGTCAGTGGAGGACAGATCCCATCAATTGAGGGAGCCACCACATCAACTGACTTTCCCACTAACATCACCTCCGTCTTGTCAGGATTCAGTCGCAGTCGATTAGCCCTCATCCAGTTCCCCACAGCTGTCAGACACCAGGTGAGCACTGAGACGGCCGGGCCTGGGTTGGTCAAAAATGAGAGATACAGTTGGGTGTCATCCGCATACTGATGACACCTCACCCCGTATCCCCTGATCACCTCGCTGAGCGGCTGCATATACACGTTGAACAGGAGAGGGGACAAAACAGAACCCTGTGGGACCCCACACGAGAGGTCTCAGTGTGATGAATAATGAACACCAAGCACCACCCACTGAGTTCTTCCTGTCAGCTGTCAGTATTTTGATATTTCGAATACCCAGACGGTATTCAAGTACTGATTCAAATATACCTGAAATGGTACAGAAAAAAGCAGTTCTTACCCGTGGCTACTAAATCAAGTACTCGTTCAGGCCTAGGGGGGAATGGCAGGTGGGTGGCATGGACTGAGCTGTTTCTTTTGGAATTATCTGCCATCCTGACCTCTAATCAATCCTCCACCCTGACTGCACCCTAGTTTGGGATTCTCTGCTCATTATCTTCAGAACTCTTGCTATATTTTTCTCTGGACAGGGTAGTGTGTGTCTGGGGATTGCAGATGGATGGCAAGATTGGGTTGTTTGCTGAACAATCTTCTGCCATCCTGGTGTCTGATCAACCCTTCACCCTGAATAAACCCTGGCTTGGGGTTCTCCGCTCATTCTCCCTGAATCTCTCACTCTATTTCTCTCAGGTCAGGGCAGCCTATGTCTCAGGATTGCAGATGGTTGCGATGGATTGGGATGTTTGTTTAGGAATCCTCTGCCATTCTGGCATCTGCTCAATTCTACACACTGGGGCTGATCCTAAGCCCAGCATTCACCACCGTGTGGTTTGTACACACACTGTACCAGGGGTGTGCGTGGCTTGTGTGTGCACGTACAGGTGTGCTCCATGCACCAGTCCACAGGGCTTGGGATTGGCCCTCTGCCCGGATCTCTCACTATATACTTCTCTCTGGGCAGGGCAGCCTATGTCTGGGGATTGCAAATGGGTGACATGGATTGCGCTGTTTGTTTGGCAATTACACTTTCACACATGAGATAGCACACGACCAAACTCTGGTATTTTTTCCTGGTGCTGTAGAATTCTTGGCAACCACTAACATCAACAGTCAACACATCTGTGTGCTGTGACAGCTGGAATTCACTTGTTTGAAATCGTCCTCGCTGTGATTGCTGTCTGACGCAATGTTATTCACTGGTGAGTTGCTAATGAAAGCAGTGTAATAGTTCATCCATGATTTTCACCTTATGTTTGGGGATGTCACAGAGTGTTTCATCATCGCTTGTGGTGGGTGGTGTTATGTCTGTCATCTGCTGAGCCTGGCCAAAACATGATTGCCGTGCCTGCCATGCATAATTCGCTAAGCAATTTCCTTCACATCAAAGATGGGGAACCACTGGCCTGTGGTCAGCTTTTGACCTGAGAGTCACTGCTGTGTGGACTGGAGAGACATACTAAAAGAAATGATAAGGAATGCCCATTGGAAACAATGAATGCAATGTGAATAATACTAATTGGAAATAAATAATGAAGGTAATGTCAACTGTCCTTACTGAATAGGAAATCAATACAATGAAGCTGCATCATGAAAAGGAAGGGAGACTAGGGAGGGGGTGGAATGCCAATGAAGAGGCAGAGGATTGTGTATGTGTGAGGAATACAAAGGGCCAATATAGAAAGACAGGGAGGGAACCATGATGAGGTGCTGGAATGCCATGGACCGGTAGGGATTGCAGAAAAGAGGGCACAGGGAACAACTGGAATGACATGGGGATGGGTAGAGTGACAAACAAGAGGACACCAGGAGCAAACAGCTGGAATGGTGTGTGTTGGGGGGAGGGGTGCTTGGCACAATCCTTTGTCATTCCTCGTCTCTTTATGCCATTCCTCCTTGTCATTCAAATAACATTCTCTGTACTTCAACACATTGTGTCATCCCCATTGTTATTCCAATGGGTCCTCATTACTCTATCCTTAACATTCCATGCAGTAACTTAACGTTCCATTTATGCCCCCCACCTGCCGCCACCACCACCACCACCACCATGCACCTTGGGAACTGGGGAGGTGAGAGAGACAAACCTGAAGTGTCTGCAGGATACCCTGCACTGCCCCTGCCCCAAGAGCTGGGGGTTTTAGGGGAAGGGGGATTTGTGTTGGCCCCCACCTCAAGAACCGGGAAGGTGGGGCAGGGGTGGAGCCATGCTGCCCATGCTGGAGGTGGGGTAGGAGGAGGCTATGTGACCTGAGACACATTTCCAAAACACCAGCACAGCCCATGGGCTCGAAGAAGTTGCCCACCCCTGCTCATGTGTCCCTTTTTCAAAGGAGGTACTGTACTGCTAGGACAAAGAGCACATTGTGCCACTTCCATGTTGTCTTTCAAATTTCTGTTTTCTTTTGCTAATATTGCTCTTTTGTGTGTGTCACTAAATATTGGTGTTTTTTTCTCAGTTTGAATCTGCAGGCCTCATACAGGATGAAGATGAGTCAAAACAAGAAAGTGGTTGCTTGGACCTGTCAACAATGTAACAGGGAGGATGAGGTTGCAGAATTTGTGATAAATGCTTCTTCCCAGTCTGAGGATTCAGGTGCTGGGTCACAGAGAGAGGAAGTGTACACACAGGAGCTGAGCAGGCATCCCCAGAGCAGCACCACACTTATACTCCGAGGAAGTGGAGGATATACAGCTGCAACTTCCGGAATCAGAACCTGCTGCAGAACCAGATTATGGAGTTTTTTAAAGAAAGGAATATGTGATCCAAATTTTACATAATTCACACATAGCTGTGCTTGACCACGCAAGTCATACATTTGTTCTTTTTACCCAGTGGCAACTTTACTTTGCTGGGGAAATCTGTTGTTGGTGGATAAGGTGTCCTCCTCACTCCTCAGTCCCTGTTGACCCACCTGTGACCTTGGTCACAATAACACATTTTAAAAACATTACATTAAGAAATGAAATGGTTCCATAAGGACTGTAGAGTACTGCATTGCTATCCACATTCTCAATCCCCTTCCCTTGTGATTGTGTTAACAAATACAAACTGGGAATGGTTTCTTTGGATCAAAAAATCTTTGATTTTTCAACTTTGTTTTGTATGTGAATGTGTACGATGAAAACAGTGAGCTGACTGTTACAAAATAAACTTTATTATTATTATTATTATTATTAGTAGTAGTAGTAGTAGTAGTAGAAGTAGTAGTAGCAGTAGTAGTAGTAGTATTACCTTACATTTATACCCTGCCCCTCTTCCACAAGGCAACTCAGGGCAGCTCACACTACGGTCCTCCGGGCATTTGGCAGGGCATTTGGCAGGGAGAAGGGGGTGGGTGGTTGGGTTAATGGGGATGTCTGGGGTTCTTTTATGAAGATCAGGAGTTTTATGCATTGTAGTGGTTTTATATATATGCATAAACCACTACATAAAACTACATATGCATAAAACTCCTGATCTTCATAAAAGAACCCCAGCCATCCCCATTAAACCAACCCACCCACCCCCTTCTCCCTGCCAAATGCTTGACGGAAGACCAGGTCTTATAGCTTCATCTGAAAGCAAGGAGATCCAGGCTGAGGTGAATCTCCACCAGGAGGGCATTCCACAGGTATGACGCAGTCGCTGAGAATGCCCTCCTGTCTGTATGGACCTGCTGATAATCCAGGACCTCCAGGAGAGCACTCCCGAATGACCGCAGGAGCCACCTGGGGGCCAGGGAGTGAAGCCATCCTTCAGGTAAGCAGGTCCTAGGCCATGTAGGGCTTTAAAGGTCAAAAACAGCATCTTGAATCAGGCCCAGAAGACAATAGGCAGCCAGCGCAATACTCGAAGCACTAGTTGAATGTGCTCCCTGTGGCCCATCCCAGTCAGTAGACACTGACAGGCCAATGCATTTTGCAGCACCTGCAGCTTCTGAACCATCACCATGGACAGCTTCACATAGAGCGCATTGCAGTAGTCCAGTGTCAAGATGACAAATGCATGGATGATGGTGTCAATATTGGAGCTTGAAACATATGGGCAGAACCTCCTCACCAGATGTAGTTGGTGAAAGGTGCACCTGGCCACAGCCGACAACTGAAGATCCAGGAACAGTTGCAAGTCCAGGACCACCGCCAGGCTCTGCACAGATGGAACCAGTGGAGGGTGAACACCTCCAATAATGGGAGTGTTCCACTCCTCCAGATCACTGAACCCACCACCACCACCAGCATCACCTCTGTTTTGTTGGAATTCACCTTCAATCAGCTTGACCTCATCCAATCACCCACAATGGCCAAACACCGGGTCAGCAAGGAGACAGCAGGACCTGGGTCAGTTGAAAAAGATAAATACAGCTGGGTGTCATCAGCATATTGGTGACAATGAACCCCCCAGCTGCATATGACCTCCCCAAGCAGCTTCATATACACTTTGAACACCCTCCGTCTTATCAGGATTCAGCCTCAGTTAGTTAGCCCTCATCCAGTCCCCCACAGTCGCCAAACACCGGGTAAGCACCAAGGTTGCTGGGCCTGGGTCTGATGAAAAAGACAGGTAAAGCTGGGTGTCATCAGCATACTGGTGACACCGCACACCAAGCCCCCTGACCACCTTGCCAAGTGGCTGCATATATACGTTGAACAGGAGAGGGGACAGAACAGAACCATGCGAGACTCCACACAAGAGTTCTTGGTATGATGAAAAATAATCCCCAACCACTACTTGTTGAATTCTTCCAGCCCGGAAGGAGCAGGTCCTAGGACCATCCGAGGACCACCCCGCCCACCCCTGCACAGTCTTGAAAGCGCTTCACCAATAAGGGTGTTCACCAGGCCCCCATGTCATTTTTGTTATCGTTATTAATTAAAATGTCATTTTCATTTTTATTGCCGTTATCATTTTTGCTATCTTTTTTGTATCATTTTTATTTTGTTTTTGTTATCGGTGTTGTTTTTGTTATTGGTATCGATATTCATTATCATTATTGATATCGTTATTGATATCGGTACCATTTCAAACAAAGATTTTATTTTTGGTATCAGTATCATTATTGGGTGATTTCAGACGTTACGGGGCCCATTGGCCCCGTACCGAAATCACCCCAATAATTCCCCGCCGGGGTTACCCCGTCACGCCATAACAGACATGCCGGGGGGATCCTGGCGGGGAATCTGGGAGGGGGCGGGGCCGCGTGGCGCAACATGCGGCCACATGGCCCCGGCCCCGCCCCCTCCATGCTCCCGCCGCCCACCCTCCGGGGAGACGGGCGGGTGGCGGGGCCAATGCGGCCGCCGCGTCGGGCCGGATTCGCCACGGCCCGGGATCCCGCCGGGGATCCCGGGCCGTGGCAACCGGCCAGACGTTACTTTTTTTGGTCCCCGTTGGGGATCTTTTTGACCACGCTTCCCGGGACATTCCCCCGGCTAGCCCGGGAAGCGTGGTTCAAATTGACCCCATGTGCCGATTGAGCGTGGCGAACATCTGGCGGCCGCCAAACAGACGTTCGAGACACATTGACCACAGGTGGGTATTCACCGTGGTTCACTGTGATCTCGTAACGTCTGAAAATACCCATTGATTCCTGTGCATAACTAATATTTATCTAAATCTAAGGGAGACAGGGGAAGGGGAAAGGAAAACTATCTATTATCTAATCAATTATCTATATAGCTATTCTAATCTAATCTATAAGTCTATAATATATATCTATATATAATCTATAATACCTATCTCTATATAGTGTACAGGGGGGAGAAGAGCAGGGAAAGAGAGAAGGTAAAACGTAGGGTATGAGGAAGGAAAAGTATTGGTGGGAAAACTTAATAAATAAATAAATAAATAAATAAATAATACAATGAGGGCTGGGGAGGATTTTTTATGTGCAAGCACCACAGTTCTGTAAATGCAACCTGACAAGCAGAGCTCTCACAGAATGGAGAGAAAAGGCCTGGCCCTCCCATTATAAAGGGTTGCAGTGCCCTCTCCCAGAGCACCCCTGATTGGTTGTGGAAGGCAGCAGGAATTGAGCAATCACAGGGTCCTATGAGACTTCTGGGGCCTACTTGTGCTGCTCATTGGCCAGGGATAGATCCATCAGATACTGTTGACCTGCTCGCCCCTCCCAGCACACGTACAGTTCAAGAGTTCAAGCCTGTTAAGACTCCAAGATGTCTGATCCCTCCTCCCCTGTCTACATTTTCCCTCCAAAACCCAACTGCCACAGTACTAATAATAATGACAATGATAACAACATTGTCATTTTTGTTTCTTATTATCATCTTTGGTATCATTTTTATTATCGTTTTTGGTATCATTTTTGGTATTGTTTTTTTATATTGATATCGGTATCAATATCAATATCGGTATCAATATCATTATCGATATCATTATCATTATTGGTATTCTAAGTTGTCGTTTTTGGTATTCTCGGTTGTCATTTTCCTTATCGTCGTTATTCTCAGTTGTCATTTTTTTTATTACAATAACAAAAACAAAAACAACAGTTTTCATTATCATTATTGTAATAAGGAAAACGACATGCACACCCCTATCCAACATCCCATGGCCAACGGTATCAAACACATCCAACAGATCTAATCAAATTAGTATGGTTGAATGGCCCTGGTTCATTTCCGGCGTAGGTCATCAACCAATGCCACAAGTGTAGTCTTGGTGCCATAACCTGGATGAAATCCAGACAGCAAGGAATCAAGATCCAGATGCTCCTGTAGCTGTCAAGTCACTACCCATTCAATAACCTTCCCTAAAAAAGGAAGGGTAGAGACAGGCCGATAGCTGGCAAGGGAGTCAATATCAAATGATGACTTCTTGAGCAGGGGCTGCCACCTCTTTAAGGTAGCTCAGCACTCTGCCCTCCCGAAGGGAGGCATTGACCACCCCAGCCAGCAATGGCCCTAATGTCTCCAGGCAGACCTTGACCAACCAGGACAGGCATGGATCTATCTAATTCACAAAAAGTGGCCCCGACCACCCCCAGAACATCCTCTGCCTTGGTGGGTGTCATTAACTGAAACTTATCCCACAAACTAGGAGAAGGCGGGACTTCCATAACCTCTGGTTTCCCTATTGTAATAAGTGAGGCGTTGAAGTCGTGGTGAGTACAAGCAATTTTATCCACAAAATAATCCACAAACATGTCACAGCAAGCACTAGATGACTCCAGTCCCAGGTGGAGGGAGGCCAGACTGACCAGCCTCTGCACCACGTATAAAAACTCTGCTGGATGGGATTTTGTGGATGCTATGAGGGTAGCAAAAAACTCCCTCTTTTCTGCCTGCATACCCATGGCATAGACTTGTAAACTGGCTCTATGATGCAATCTGTCAGCTTCAGCACGCGAACAATGTTACCGTTGCTCCAACCACTGCCCTTCTCACTTCAGCAACCACATCTCCTCAGAAAACCAAGGAGGCCTGCGGTGCTGCCACCTGGAAAGCGGATGCCTAGGAGCCATCTGATTGATGGCCCTTGTCAACAGAGTATTCCATAATGCAACGAGGTCATCAATGGGATGATTGTCAAGATCAGAGGGTATCTCATTCAGAGCATTCCGGAACTCCTTCGGTTCCATCAGTCTCCGGAGGTGAACCATTCAAATTGATTCTGCACCCTTTCAGGGAATCTGAAATAAATAAATAAATAAATAAATAAAGTGGTCCTTTAGGTAGGACTTTAATATGGACTGGGATGCACCACCTCCGGAAGATTGTTCCAAGCATATGGTGCAGCAAGGTGGAAAGTGCTGAGTCAGGAGTTAGTAGTAGTAGGAGCAAAATTTATTTGTTACAACCATAGGGCTCAATGAATTTTGACAAAGGGAAATATAAATAAAAACTCATAAACAACTCACAGAAGGACAAAATATCCTAGGAATCAAATATCTCTCTATAGTAGAAAACAAATGTTGACATTCATAGTCTCAGGTCACAGCATCAAAGGCAGGTTAATCAAACTAACTCATCAAAGCGGGGAGAACCATTACTCCTCTTGCCCTGATGCGATCACCTACAGACAGCTAAGGCATGGGCGAGATGAGCAACCTTCAGAATAATTGATCAAGAGGGTATGCCAGCAAAAAAGATATTTTTAATGCCATATCCCAGTGTGATTTTCCCACTTATAAAGGTTTCACTAGTTTAGTTCGGGTCTCCAAAGTGGCTGTACAATGAAACAAATAATGAGGGAGGTCCTCTATCTGTCCAGACTGACAATAGCAGAATCTCTGATCAATCGGTATCCCCATAAAGCAACCGTCTAAAACAGCAGATGGCATCTGTTGATATCTCAGTAGAGTAAGTTCTCTACACAAAGAGACGTTATCTATAATGGTCAAATAATATTCCTAGGGATGGGTGAACAGAATGCGGTTCGGATGTTCGGATGTTCGGTCGTTCGGTTCGAAACCCGAGTTCAGGTTCAATGGTTCGGATCAGCAGAGTTTGGGTTGGCTGAACTTGGCTGAACAGTCAAAAATAGCACTATCGAAACAGAAACAGAAATTAAACAGAAACAGAAACTGAATTCTTTCCCCCATGAAAAGACGTTTTTTCTACCCCCGAACTCATCCGAACTCATCCAAACACAACTGAACTGTTTGGTCATTCGAGAGTTCCGTTCGGACGTTCAGTTCGGACGTCCAAACAGACCGAGTTCAGTCCGAACTCCGAACATCCGAACTGCGTTTGCCCATCCCTAAATATTGCCACTGGTGTTGAGATTTTATCTTGCCATACCAAGGAGCAGTCCGAAGTAAAGGCAACACAACCAGATCACTTTGAACAAAAATGTCTTAAAGTCTGGACTTAATTATAGACTTAGCCCTATCCTGACTCAAATATACAAAAAATTCTACAGAAAAACCAGCTGTTTTTAACAATCTATCTAAATTACTCCTCCAAGAGGTACTAATATTATGTTGGAGTTGTTCATTCAAACAGAGCTTAGGAAAGGGGTCATTAGTCATTAAGCTCAGACGGAGCCAATAATATATCGTTTGTAAGTGGGCCTTCATCTTGACAGGTAGAATCCCAGTCTCAGCAATAATCACAAAAGTAGGAGTGCCTTTAGGAACTCCCAAGACACTCTGAATCAAAGTATTCTAAAAGACTTCAAGTTCAGCTTGAGCGGAATATCCCCATATTTCGGCACCATAAAGAGCCTGAGAACAGCTTCTGTTCCAAAAGCCTAAGGACTGGTACAATCAGTCTTCCACCAAATAATCTCCAGAATTTAATTACCCCATAAGAGTACTGGATCAACTTTAGTTTAGTTGAACTTAAATGCTCCTCCCAAGAGTCAGTTGACGTAAATATTAGGCCCAGATATTTATAGCTCTTAACTTGCTCTAAACTGCCTGAGTCTAAATACCACTTATGAAAAATTTGTTTCTTTACAAAAAACCATAACCTTGGTTTTGTCATAATTAACTCCCTGAGTTGGGAGTTGGTGATGGAGGAGAAGGGCACAGATAAGAGCATTTTGCCTTATGAGCGGAGGTCATGAGGAGAGGTTTAAGGGGAGATAAGAGAGGAGGGGTACTGAGGAGCTGCAAAATAAAGATACTTGTAGGTGAGTAGGAAAAGCTTGAACTGTATTTTATTTTTTTTTATTTAAAATTTATATCCTGCCCCTCCTGCCCCTAGGGCAGCCTGGGATGGTGAACAACATTCAATAAAAACAATATAAAATTTTAAAAAACAATTTTAAAATACAATATGTGGGGTGGCCCACCCCCTACCCCTACCCTTTGCCAAAAGCCTGACAGAACAGCCAGGTCTTAAATACATGCCGAAACAGCAGGAGAGTAGGAGCCAACCAAGCCTCCTCATCCGGCCACACTCCCTCCTGTGCCCGTGCCCCCACCCCCACCCCCAGGTCGACTCTGTGACCATGGGGTTCTGGGGCCCCCAGACTGTGCCTCCTGGTGTCCTCCCAGGGGGTGTGTGTGTTCGATTGCCTGCTCAGCTCTTCGGCTCCAGCTCACCTCCATCCCCTCACCGGTGCCTGGGGTCCCTGTCTGCCTCCTGGACCACTCCCTGTCCATGTGACCTCCCCCTGTGCCTGTGCTCTGCCCCTGAGGGGCCCCCCGTGCCAGGACTGCCTGTGTGACTGTGGGGTTGCCCATGCTGCCTGTGCTGCTGTCGGGGTTCTGGATGCCATTCCCTGTGTCCTGCCCTGCCCCTGGGCCAGTCGCCCCCACTTCCCTGGCCCCGGGTCCCCCCTCCCTCCTTTGCACATTGTGCCATGTGTGTTGGCCATCCCGCTGTGTTCCCCCTTCCCTTCCTTTCCCATGCGGGTGTGTATGCGCCTGGGCGTGTGTTTGTGTTGTGTGTTCTGCTGTGACCTCGTTTTCTCCGTGCCTGTTGCGTGTACCGCCTCAGCAGTTCTTCTTCCTCCTCCCCCTCCCTTCCCATTTCCCTTGTGTGGGCATTCCCTGTAGGTGCTTTTGGCTTTGTTGGCCCTCTGTCGGCCATGTCTGCCTCCCACCCCTCCACAGTGCCTTCTTGGTGTTTTGACCACGGTCTGGAATTGGCATCATGTCTGTTGTGCTGCCCCGGCCTGTGGTCTGTCAGTCCGATTCCCTGCTGTGATCCCAATCCCATCACATCTGTTTGGGGCCTTCCTGGACCACGGGGGTGGTTGTTCCTCTTGCCACTGCTGGGAATCCACTGTGGTGATTCGGGGGCCCATCACGTCTGAAATCACCCACAGAGAAAGAAACAAGTTTTTACCATGTTTTGGATGTGAGCAGAGAAGAAAAGAGAGGAGTCAAAGATGACCCCAAGGTTGCAGACTGAGGGACCTTGGAGGATGACAGTGTTCTCTACAGAGATGGAGAGAGGTGGGAGGGGAGAAGTGGGTTTAGGAGGAAAGATAAGAACTTCTGTCTTGGCCATGTTAAGTTTAAAGTGGCAGTGAGACATACAGGCAGCAATGTCAGGCAGGCAGACTCACATTTGGGACTGGATTCTGGTTGAGAGTTCTGGTACAGAGAGGTAGATGGTACTGAACACCAGGGGAGAAGATCAGAGCACCAAGGTAACGAGTGTGAAGAGAGAAAAGAGGGCCCAGGACCGAGCCCTGGGGTATACCAACTGATAGTGAGATAGTAGTAGAGGAGCATCCACCAAAGGGTACACTATATGTGCGGTGGGAGAGGTAAGAGGAGAACCAAGATAGGACAGAGTCCCGAGAATCCAGACCCTGTTGTCATGTCGGCTGAATCCGGACTGTGGAAAAAGGCCACAAGTTCCTCAAGCTCCTCCTCCTCTGCCACACCACCAGGCTGGGAAAGAGACGCTGGAGAACAAGATAGTGAAGAAGAGGAGAGTGGGTTCTGTCTTCCCTGAGCCCTCTGCTTCTCCCTATCCCTTCTCTCCTGGCTGCAGTGGCGATGATAGGCAACAGCATGTTGTCCACCCACATTCCTCCTGGGCACCCTTGTTTCATGCACCCAGGGGAAGTGGCTGATAAGCTCAGTGGTACTGCTCCTGAACCCTCGAGGACCCTCTGGTCACAAACATTGCAGCATACATATACTCAGGGGGCATGCCTGCTGACTGGAAGAAGTACTTCCACATAGTTGATGCCCTCCTCCTTTGTGCCCTTGGCTGCCTCTGTAATACCATCTCCTGTACAGACTCAGAGTCACTACTGCTGTGTCCATCTCCTTCTATGGAAAAATTTGAAAATCCTATGCCTATAAATCTTATACCCATGTATGTCCTATACCTATAATATAAATCCTATACATAAAATTCTATATCCTGTACTTAAATCGTATACCTATGTTCTTGACCTATAAATCCTATCATGTGCATGTGTATGTACTGTCTGTCTGTTTCTGGACAGACAGACAGAGAGACAGACAGAGAGACAGACAGACAGACAATCACCTCACGATGCAGCACCCTCCCTCCACTCACAAAGATTCCTTCCTTTATCCACAAAGAAAGGGAATAGAGACACTGTTTTTATACTGCCTTTGAGAGGGAGGACGTTAAGGACTGGATCTGCTATTTTACACTGTGATTGGCTTAGAAATGCGGTAAACAATGATCATACAGAAACCCAAAATTAAAATGATACCTTTGGTAATGCAGTAAGCAGTAAATGAACGGTACATGGTAGCAGTAAACAGAATGCAGTAAGTCAGTAAATCAGGACAGTATCTTGCAGTATTGTGAGAGTTGAGAATTCATATCAATATCAGGAAAATAGCCAGGAAATTGGTCCTGTTTGCTGATATGGTGAAATTTCTCACGAGCAGCATTTTAGCTGCTCGTTTCAGTTCTACCATCTGGTCCTGTTGACTTATCACTGTTTCATTTATCAATTTGCTCTAAAACTTCTTTTAGCATAATTTCAATTTGTGACAGTACATTACCTACTGGTAAGTCCATTCCAACTCTAGTATTCTATGGTGCGAGCATGCATGTGGTACTTCTGACTACCAAGCCCAGCGGTGACTGGTAACTGTTGATAATGGGGGGCACAGGAGTGGAGGATAGATAGGGTTCTATAGGGCTTCCAAAAATCTGGGAGAGGGGGGACACATGCCTCCTATGCACACACACACCCCCACACACGCGCGCACAAGTTGGCTATGTATAAACCTGAATGCTACTATGGGTAATTTCAGATGTTACGATACCACGGTCAACCACAGGGAACCCCCTGTGGTGGCTGTGGTACCGTAACGTCTGTAGTGCATTCCGTCAGATGTTCACCATGGTGAACCTCCAGCGGCAAACACATTGACCATGGTTCTGGACCTCCAGCCGCACGGAGGTGCAAAACCATGGTTAGCTGGACCACGGTCTGGAATCAGTGGAAAGCAATGTCTGTTACCTCCGCCGATTCCGGACCATGGCCCAGACCCTGATGCAGGATCGGGCGCAGCGGCCATATTGGCCGCTGCACCCACCCATCTCCCGGAGGGTGGGCGGCCAGGGGATCACGGGGGGCGGGGCTGTGCGGCTGCATGTCACACTGTGCCACCTGGCCCCCTCCCCAATCCCCTGTAGGAATCAGCTGGCACGTCTAAAGGATGGCCGGACTGATTCCTCACCGGGATCCAAAACGGATCCTGGTGTGTGGTTGGACGTGACAATTGCACATCTAAAACTACCCTATGTCAGAGCACAGTGCAAGATGCAAGGCTGATATCTCTTTAAGAGCCATGCTTATTTGCAAGTATATACATTGATACATTTATCTTGAAAAGGACAGTCTCCACCAGCATCAAGAGAGGCAAAATCTTAATGCAAGCTCTGGGTAAAACCTCTGTCTGCCTCATGCTCTGCTGCTAGTCTCTTTTTTAATGACCCACTAAACACTACACTGGATAACAGCTATTGCTCTCTCCAGAGTACTGAAGGCTGCAGAATTTCTAGCAGTACCCATTCTGGAAACAAATAAGAAAATACCAAAGGCGGAAGTAAAAAACATATTTAACATTGTTCTAATCATCTCTAAGCAGTTTACTATACAAGACCTTTTCTCCATGCTGGCAAAGGAAGACTAGAGAGAGGGGATGATTGCCATGTTGTTACAAAAAGTACAAGATGGAGACAAAGTGTTTCAGATTATATCTTTTATTGAACCAGCTTCTGTTATTCTGGACAGCCATCTGTCAAGGAGACTGTAGCTGGAGTCATCCTGCATACAAGCAGGACTAGATGACTCTTAAAGTCCATTCCAACTCTAGGATTCTGTGGTGTGAGCATGCAAGCTTATAGGCCACGAGGACCTTCCTCAAGCACATAGCAAGTCAGAACTCAAGGAAGACTAACCAAATTAGCTTTCCTGCTGCTCTGTCCCCCAATCAAAGTGATTCAGTGTGATAGCTAAGTACCCAGGTTTGCCTTTCATCCAAATGTTGTTAGTTTTGTGTAGATAAGGAGGTAATTAGGGCTGAGACAAGAGCAAGGGTTCCCATTCCGAAGGAAGTGTCCATCGGTACTTTATCAGTTTCCGGTGAGTCCGTGCTTCCGCCATTTCCCCCATCACTTTCATCACTTTCCAGAATGTTTTGTCACTTTCATCACTTTCCAGGACTTTTCGTCACTTTTGTCACTTTCTAGAACTTTTCCGGGAATTTTATGACCGTTTTACAACACTTTTGGCAATTCCCAGAACGTAGCTAGCAAGTTTTCATCTCCACAGTCCACAGGGTTGTGCGCTGTAGATGCTTTGGAACTAGACAAGTATTGTAACAAACAGCAGGAGGAATCAAAATCAACTTCATTGGGGTTCAGAGTACCATTTTTTTAAAAAAGTGAAAACTGAATTGCAATTCCTGCTTACATGAGTAACGCAATGTGACACATTTGTAAGCCTATACTTTGTGAATTAGCAAGCTTGTCCAAATACAACTATGTTCAGGGCACAAATGACAGCAGTGACACAAATGATAGTGGTAAAATAAAAAATAAAATAGGACAGGTTGTTAGACATTTTTTAATTTTTGAGCTCTGTAAACAAAGGATTGTTGGATTCAGTCAATGCTGTTTAACATACACTTTGAAGAATGTGTCAGTGGTGGTGTGGGGTTTAATATTTTGTCTTATGAATATTTGCTCTTGTAAAAAAACAAGCAGTGATAGGGGTTGGTAATAGTGTTATTTTAAAATTCTTATTCATTTTTATTTTTGTTCCTTCTTACATATATCTGTATCTATCTATATTTTACTGAAATTCTAAATAATTTTAAATTCTTATTAATTTTATTTTTGTACATTTTACATATATCTATAGCTATTTCTAAATCTTTATATAGAATATATGTAAAATGTACAAAAATAAAAAAGAATAAAAATTTTAACTTATTTAAAATTCCAATAAAACTACTCCCAACCCCACACTTTGTGTCAAGTCTTGGGGGAAGGGTAGGATATGCTGATCTCTGGTTTTCCCAAAAGTTACAATAGGTGAAGAACTTCATCAAAATTATACAGAATTTCTATGTTGCATCTTAAGCAAATAATTACTAAAATAAACTAGACATCACATGCTTACTGATCATAGATACTTCAGAAAGTGATTTTAATCACCATGTCAAATCAAATAAAATCAAATCAAACCAAATACTTTATTATTAACTTAGCCAAAGGCCATCGCCAAAAAATATTTCCACAGTAAATAGTAAGTATAACAGTACATTCAGACCAGGTCAAACCAAGTCAGATCTTCGGAGGGAAAACTTAATACATTTAAAACATAAAACAATCTCAATTTGCAAATCATGGGAGTTCATAATTTAAAATCTAATTTAAATTTAAATTTTAGCTTCCAGATTTCAATCTGAATTTAGGCAGTGATTATGAAGAGAGTCTTCCCGGGGGTCACATGGTCATATCACATGGTCTAAATTCATCCGAACAACCACCAGACAATCCCGAAGGGCTTAATTACCAAGGTGAATGGCCCAGAGTCTGATAGGTTCAAAATTGAAACCAAGTAACAAACAACAACAACCATGTCAAATCTGAATTCATTTAATGCATTGCAACTATCCACCAGCACTGGCAAACTGCAAGGCCTTGTCAGAAAGCACAGTGCTTTTCTGTGAAGATGGCAGCATTTTCCTGAGTTTGTATGAATTTTCCCCCAGTTCCATAGAGACTCTTCTGTGCTTTCATGGCAAAGTGTTTCAATGACAATAAATGAAAAATTGGAGGGGTTACAAAATATTTCATGTTTACGTGAGATCTCCAAAATGCTGCAATTCTTTTTACATTTTTAACAGTGGGGAGATTTTGCTCAGAGCCTTAATCTCAGTCTTCTAAACATAAGGAAGACAATTTATCTAAAAGGCTAAAAAGTCTTTGATTAATGACCATGGGAATTGCAGGTATTAAAATCACTCCCTAGTGACCCCATATTGTTCCATGAATCCATTAGAAACTTATTCTGAATTATAAAGAAAAATTAATTAAAAAGTATAAGGAACTGCAGAGCTGAAATAAAGTGTGCTCCCCTGAGTTCATCCCAAAGATCTATATGCATGCAAAATGTCATAAAAAAATCAGATTTAATTTACAGTATAATTTGCTTCTTCACTAACAAGAGGAATACAGAGAACAATGATTTTCTTATTTTTTTTATTAGTATTGAGTTTTCTGTAATCAGCTTACCTATTCCAATGACTTTAGTATTGATGTTGGCATGAATGGGTCTGTACAGAAGCACAAAATATTACCCCAGTGTTTGGTAGAGTACTAACGGCAGTGTTGTAGTGTAGACAGATCATCACCTTTGATTTGGTAAGAGAGAAACCACTACTGTCTTTTTCTGACTTAGCTATGGTTACTGGGCTATCAAAGCCCAAAGTTATGAAGAGTTTAAGAACAAGTACCCATAAAAATAGCAAGCTGCACTTTTCTTTTATGCCACATATTTGTCTTTCCCCTCTTTAGACCTCCAAAAATTAAATTCAGTTCAGCACACAAGAGGAGTCATTTTGGCACTAAATGAGGAGAGCATTTAAATACATGCTTAGCCCCATTCTCTCGATAACACACATCTATGTTTTCCTGAATTCTGGCCATTTTAGCTAAATGGGACTACACATAAGTCTAACAACAGGAGAGACAAGGATACATTCATGAGGTTGAGAAAATGCAGGTGTACTTAGTTACAGGGAAGATATTCTGAGGGAGTGAGGGAAGAGGATGCAATTTCACTCATGACAAGCCAGGGAAAACCTGATGGAAAAGGTAGGTTTTCAGGAGGGATTGAGATTGTCATCTGGGCAAGAGCTGCCATTGACTGCCACTCTAGCCACAAATACATATCAATACAAACTCTCACACATGCAAAGTTACACAGAGACAGTCTCACAGAATCATTCACACACACTCACTATCCTGGTCTGCTGCTTCTCCTTACCCCACTTCAGCTCACCCCTCACCTGCTACTCATCACACTCACTGCTACCGAACTGCCAACATTGGTCTCACCTCTCCTGCCTTCACCACTGGTTGCTCATGTTCCCTACACACCAGCAGAATCCATTTATCATTGCCCCCCTTCAGTGAACTCCCAGTGCTACACAGACCCTGACGGCATGTATTGGAGGCAGGAGAGTCAATCTCCAAGGGCTAGACGGTGCATGGGAAGGAGGCAGAACTGGGAGAGCTGCACAGACACTTCAACTCTAGGCTGCCATTTCTTCCAGGAGCCACAGTAGAGGTGTGAGAGAGTCGGCATTTGCCCATCTCTGTTCTACACTTAGAGCCAAAATTAGATGACAGCATGCAGCACATGTTGTAAAATACTACTTTACTATCATAGGGTGTTTTCAGACATGACAGCTCCCGCCATCACCACAGACTTCTCCTAGGGTTGGTGGGAGTCATCGCTCTGGCTGGGACCTAGCCAGGCCACCAAACAAATGTTAAAGTGGCCAGACCAGAGAGGGGGTGCTGCACAGATGCAGCCCCGCCCCCATGCTACATGCAGCGGCCCCGTCTCAGCTGATGGGAAGCTATGGAGGCCATCACCAGGGGAACCCCGATCAGGATGAATAAAGTGGCTGTTTATCCAAAACAACATGCTTTACACCCAGTCGGGCAGCCATTCTATAGGCAGT
>QEPC01014992.1:54098-67218 GCA_003113815.1 Sphenodon punctatus | reverse complement strand
CAGTCCTTGGCTATTGAGATCAAGGACCTTCAGGCCAAACGGGGAGCTGGCAACAGCCGTAACCCGGCTCCAGGGGGCTGCGGCTACCCCGACTCCCCCTCCCCCTGTCGGGGCAGGGCCATCACCAACCTCTGTGCCGGTGGCCCCACCTCCTCCCAGTATTTCCCAGGAGCCAAAGGGCCTCCAGATAACCCCATTTTCATGGGATGGGCGGGCATTCCAGGGGTTCCTGGCACCGTGCCGGATGACCTTCATGGTACAGCCGACTACTTACACCACGGATGCCCTGAAAGTTGCATTTATCATAGGAAACCTTAGTGGTATGGCTTTAGAGTGGGGTACAACTCTTTTAAAGGAAATAGCCCCTTATTGTCTAAATATGACGACTTCCTCAAGGAATTTACCTTCCTGTTTGACAACCCCCACTGAATTCGTGATGCAGAAGCTCTAATTTTGACCCTGAGACAGGGCCGTGGAGGACTGCTGGAGTACATTACATGGTTCCAGCAGCTTGTCTTAGAACTCCGGTGGCCCAATGACATCCTAAAGGTCATGTTTCGTAAAGGGCTTAGCCAAGCCCTTTACGAAACATGACCTTTAGGTCGTCATTTTTTTTTTGTGACCTAAGTTCTGCGATGTAATTTTGAACATTCCTTTAGGATTGAGGGTTTTATGCAGGGATAGGATCGTTATTGGGTTATTGTGAGTCCTGGGCTTAGTTATTATTATAATGTTTTTACTATTTAATGCCCATCCTTCTAGGTTCTTATAGGATGGGTTGGAATTAGTCGGAAGGATTTATTTATTTGTTATTTTCTCTGGTATTCCGATGGATGATTAGGAGTTTCACTGATTAATGGATAAATACTTCAGGAATCGAGTCAGCTGAGATGGGGGGGTTCAGAATTGTATGATGCTCTATGCTAGGAATTTTGGGGGAGTATGGAATCCTTAGGGGTAAAATCATGGTATTATTGACAAAGATGCCTTTGTGGGGGAATTGTTTTCTAGGCCCCTAGTTGTTAACTTATCCACCTGATAGTATGACTTTGTTGTATTTTGTTTTGTTGTGTTTGTTTTATGTAAATGCTATGGTCTATGACTACGCAATAAAGTATTCATTCATAAAGGGCTTGGGGAGGAAAGTAAGGATCAGCTCGCTTTTGTCGCATTTCCTGAAACCTGGGAAGGGCTGGCCAATCTGACCCTCCAAAATGAAGAGCGTCTCGTTGAGCGCAAGTGAGAACGCCGGCAGGAAGCACGACCCCTTCTTGCCAGAATACCTCCCCCTGTGGGGCCCTCAGTAGTATCGGAGCCCAAACCTATGCAGCTTGGGGCCTCTTGAGGCCCATTGACTAAAGAAGAACGGGAGAAACAGCGTGTTTCCATTCCTGTTTTTACTGTGGGGAACCCTCCCACTTTATAGGAGAGTGCCCCGCGTTACCCCCGGATCAAAGGGATCAAAGGGAGTTGGGAAACGTCAAGGGCCAGGACGGACAGGGGTCATCCTGGTCCTAATGTCATCCCAATCCCCTGTGCCCAGGCCTTCCCCTACCTCCCACCTACAGGTTCCAGTCACCCTGCAGGCATGCCCACAGCGCTCCATGGTCATATAGGCTCTTATCGACTCTGGGGCCCTAGGGAACTTTATGGATGCTGTATTGGTTCATGACCAGCAGATTCCCATCCAACCCAAAGTGCCCGTAGAACTTGGGCACTCTATTGATGGGTCCGCCCTAGTCTCTGGACCAGTGACCACCTGCACCCGTCCTGTGCTCTGCACGATGGGGGCCCATCACGAATGATTGACCTTTGACATGGTCTGTACTCCTTCATTTCTTGTGGTGCTAGGCATTCCCTGGCTTGAACAACATGACCCTCACATTAACTGGTCCTCTAGACAGCTTCATTTTGATTCCTCACTGTGCATCCAACAGTGTCTACAACCCCGACCAAGAGCCGACCGCATGCGGTTATCCCCGAAACCCCTGTGGACATCCTTCCAACCGAGTACGCGGATTATTGTGATGTATTTAGCAAACAATGTGCTACTGAGCTGCCACCGCATCGGACATACAACTGTCCCATTGATCTTCTTCCAGGGAAAGAACCCCCGTTTGGGCATATTTATGTGCTGGCAGCCTCTGAGCTTCAAGCGTTGCATCAAAAGATCACTGACAACTTACAACAAGGATTAATCTGACATGCTCGTTCCCCGGCTGGGGCACCTATTTTTTTTGTGCCAAAAGATGGAGGACTCAGGCCCTGTGTGGACTACCAAGGACTGAACAGTATTATCATAAAGAATCGCTATCCACCATTGATCCCTGAACTCTTGAAACAGCTCCAAAGAGCCTGCATTTTCACAAATTAGACCTACGGGGAGCATATAACCTACATGTATGGCAAGGGGACAAATGGACGACGGCCTTCCGTACAAGGTATGGACTATTTGAGTATCTAGTGATGCTGTTTGGGTTAGCCAATGCTCCCATGGCTTTTCAGCATTTGATAAATGACATTTTTGGGGATGTTCTTGATGTATATCTTATCGCTTATCTAGATGATCTCTTGGTGTACTCGACATCTCGGGAACAACACATCAGGCATGCACGTGAGGTGTTACAATGTCTTCAGGACAATAAACTTTATTGTAAACAGGAGAAATACTCCTTTCATATCACCACGGTGGAATTTCTGGGGTTTGTCATTAGTCCGGCCAGCATTATGATGGACAATCAAAAGGTAGAAGCCCTGGTTCACTGGCCGGTTCCCAAGGTGGTGAAGCCATTACAACGCTTCCTTGGAAGCACAAATTATTATCAACACTATATTCCCAACTATGCGGAGGTTACGGCCCCCCTGACGTGACTTTTGAAGAAGCATCAGTCTTATTGTTGGGGCCCAGAGCAACAGTTCAGCTTTGAACACCTCAAGAAGGCTTTCACCACTGTGCCCTTACTGCAACACCCTGATTTTGCAAAACCTTTTTATGTAGAAGCCGATGCCTCGGGGGTTGCCATCGGGGCTGTGCCTTTACAAACCACAGCAGGAACCGACACTTTGCTGCCCTGTGCTTATTATTCCAGGCAGCTAGCCCCAGTCGAACGCAACTACATGGTTCTTGACCGGGAACCTCTGGCAATTAAAGCTGCCTTCGAGGTGTGGCGGCACTACCAGGAGGGAGCCCAACATCCTGTCATTGTGGTCACAGACCACAAGAATTTAATGTTTCTTCAAACAGCCCACATAAATAATGCCCGGCATCCATGTTGGGCCTTGTTTTTCGCCTGCTTTGTTTTTTCTATTCGGTAACGATCAGGCAAACAAAACGTCCTTGCTGACACATTATCTCGATACAACGAAGAACGACCCACTCCAGGTCCACTGAGGGGCCACATTCTTGAAGCAAAGAATTTTGCAGCAACCTATATGACTCTCTAGAAACTTCAGCAGGCAGGAGACAGGGAAATATCCAGCACAGAAGCCCAGGAGTATACTAAACAGGATGGGTTGTTTGTACAGCAAAGACGTGTAGTAGTTCCTCCATCCAGTCGATCCCATATCTTGTGGCCCCACCACGATGCCCCCACAGCTGGACATCCTGGAATGGAGCGAACCCAACAACTCGTGCAACGATCTTTTTGGTGGCCCTCCATAACCAAGACATGCAGCATTATGTGTCTAATTGCACTGTCTGTACTCGGACCAAGATACCCCGGCAACCCCCACCCACCCCCATGGGGTTACTCCAGTTAACGTCCCTCCCACAGGGTCCTTGGCAGCAAGTCAGCCTGTATTTTGTAGTCGAGCTTCCCCCGTTTCGGCAGTACACCACTGTCCTCATTGTGGTTGACCACTTTACCAAGGTAGCACACTTTATTGCATGCAAAGGATTACCATCAGCCAAGTATGCGGCAATATTATTTATTAGGCATGTACTGAAACTGCTCGGATGTCCACGAGAGATCATCAGCAACCGAGGAACACAATTCGTAGCGTGATTTTGGAAGTCACTGTTTCAGTCTCTTCAGGTGACCCTTAAACCAAGCACAGCCTATCACCCACAAGCAAATGGTCAAGTTGAACGGGTCAGCCAGAACATGGAGCAGTACTTTCACTGCTATATTAACTACCTGCAGGATGACTGGCATACCTGGTTCCCCTTCGCGGAGTTTACCTCTAATAATGCTTCTAATGCATCCCTTCATACCTCCCCTTTTTATGTCTCATGTGGTTTTCACCCTCATTTAGGGACTACTGAAACCCCCTCTGCTAGGGTCCCCGCTGCAGGATCCTTGGCCCAACAAATTCATGAAGCCCAGACTATTGCTAAAAGAGTATTACAGCAAGCCCAACAACGATATAAGGCGCAAACTGATAAGCACCAACGAGAAGCATCCCTTTACTTCCCCAGTAATCTTGTGTGGATTGACCGACGGCATTACCCATCAATGCGACCATCCCCTAAATTAGATGCCTGGTATATAGGCCTCTACCCTATATTACGTCGCCTTAATGACATCACCTACACCGTGAAAATACCCCCTCACCTCCGCATCCACATCACCTTTCATGTACCCCTTTTGAAAAAGATTGTTTCCGTGCAGGAGGCTCTCCCAGTCTCTGCCCCAGGCCCTGTGGTGGATACGACTGCTGACCCTGAATTTGAGGTTAAGGCGATCTTGGACACAAAAATGGTTCGTGGTAGGTTACATTACCTAGTTGATTGGTTGGGGTATGGCCCAGAGGAACGCTCGTGGGAGCCCGCCGTTAGTGTTAAGGCTCCGCGATTGACGCAGGTGATTCACCTCCACCACCCCTTGAAACCTGGCCCCTCCTAGGCACTTGGCCGGCAGCCTTGAGGGGGGGTATTGTAAGCCCTGCCTCTAGGGGGAGGCTCCGATCGCGATTGCTGACCCCCCGATGGCGCCCCCACGGGGCCCATGCCAGTACAGCCCCACCTCTAGCAGAGCAGCATGCAGCGTCTCCCAGGGCGGCAAGCCCCGCCGCAACACCTGGGACCATGCCCCCAACACCGCCAAGCGTCGCGGGGGCACCCCCACCCCTGTTGCGATGCTCGGAGTGCTTGCAAGCGTGCCCGGGGTGGGGCTTTCCTCATAGAAGCCCAGCGCCGGCTCTAGCACGGTGCTGGTGATCGCAGACAGACCGGCCCCTCTTCATTGCAGCTAACTGAAGTCCCTGTTGTGGAGTGTGAGGAAAGAGTGAAAGAGTGTGTAATTCTCACCCCGGAGCCCCGAGTGTTGTGTTGATCCCGTCCTTATTTCCTGGTATATACATGTTGCAGGGTACACATAGCGCACACCTGCAGCCCTGCAACATGCATAATAAAATGTAATACCCATTTTTATCTGTTAGAGTGTCTGTGTGAAAAGGGCCATCCAGTCTCTCAAGATCCTCTTGCAATTATTCACAATCCTCTCGTGTTTTAACTACCTTGAATAACTTTGTGTTGCCTGCAGATTTGGTGACCTCACTCTTTACTCCCTTCTCCAGATCATTAATGAATACATTAAACAACACTTGTCCCAATACAGTTCCCTGAGGCACTCCACTATATACTTCTCTCCATTGTGAAAATTTACTATTTTTAGGGTGTTTTTACACTGATGCTCATCCTGGGATTATTTCATTAGTCCCGGGATGACATGTCCGTCTGTGCAGCATTCAGTGATTATAATCCTGGGATCGTGGGAAAAATCCAGGATTACAAAACCTCTTTTTCATGGTATTGTTAGATCCAGTTGTTAAATAATACTGGGATTAGGTCTGTCTAAATGATTTCCCCAGAATAGGCAGCTAGCCTGGGATTATTTATTACCACAGAGTGTTATGGCAAGAGCTGACATCCTATCTATGCAGTTTTGCCTGTATGGTATCTAGTAACACATGACTGTGGGGCGATCATATAAAAAGAAATTTAATAGAATCAATCTCTCTCTCTCCATCTGCTCTGCTATCTTCTAAATTGCCTCTGCTCCCAGGTTCTGCTCTGTCCATTGATGAACTGATGCGACAAAAAGCACCACGGGATTGATATTCATCCCAGATATTCTCAAACTGGGATAACAGCAATGTGCTGTTTACTGAACGATCCCAGGATGGATTTCAATACGGGATAGAAATGTCCATGTAAACAAGTACCACTTGTAATCCCTAGTTAACAACTCTGCAATTATTTTTTCCTAATCCTGGGATGAAGAGTCTGTGTAAAAATGCCCTCATTCCTACTCTTTGTTTCTTACGCTTTAACCAGTTACCAATCCACAATCGGACACTGCCACCTAACCCATGACATTTTAATGTCCTCAAGAGTCTCTCATGAGGGACTCTAGTATTAAACGCTTTCTAAAAATCCAGATACTCTATATCAACTGGATCAGCCATATCATCCTGCTTAAGCTTATCAACCTGCTTATTTATTTACAAATTACCAGTAGTAGGTCTATAATTTCATATTTGAGTTCCTTCAGAACTCTGAGGTGAAAACCATCTGGTCTCAGTAATTTGTTACTATTTAGTTTGTCAGTTTGCTCTAGAACCTCTTCCAGAGTCAAGTTGATTTTTGACAGCTCTTTTGATTCATCACCTACAAAGAACAATTCTGGCATAGGTATCTCCCCCAAATCCTCTGCAGTGAAGACAGAAGCAAATAAATAATTTAGCTTTTCTGCAATGGCCTTATCCTTCCTTTTACCCCCTGGTCATCTAATGACCTAACTGACTCTCTAGCAGGCATCTTGCTTCTTATGTACTTTTAAAAGTTTTTAGTATTACTTTTTGCCTCTTTAGGAAGTCTCTCTTCAAAATCTTTCTTGGCCTACCTTATTTACATTTTAATCTAATTTGCTAGTGATTATGCTCTTTCCTATTTTCCTCATTAGGACTAGCTTTTCATTTTTTAAAGGATGTCATTTTGGTTCTACCAAACTCCTTCACCTCACCATTATTTAGCCACGTTGGGAGACGTTTGATCCTCTTGCTATCTTTTTTTAACCTGAGGAATACATTTAATCTAGGCTTCCAAGGTGGTATTTTTAAATAGTCTCCATGCTTCTTGCAGACATTTAATCCTCACCACTGCTCCTCTTAATTTCCTTCTAACACGTTTCCTCATTTTAACATAGACTCCCTGTAGCAGGGTGGACAGAGTCCATTCCTTCCCTGCTCCAGGTGCGGCTCCTTTAAAGGACCAAGCAGTGATGGTAGCACAGGGAGTTTAATCACTGACGGGGAGAAGCTTGAAGTGGAAGAGCTTCTCTTGGGGTCCCACAGGTGCAGAGGTGGAGCAGACAGCAGTGGCATTCTCCCGCGTGCCGGCAGTGAGCAGGATGGGAGCCAAGCAGAAGGAACAGGCTGAAGGAGGCATGTGGCTGGAGAGGGGCAGGATCTGGTCTGGAGAGCCGGAGCCAGGAGGAAGGACAGCCAGGGTGGCCAGGAGCAAGCTGCAGGTGAACTGTGAGTAGCACCTTGGGACTGGAGGAGCCTGGGGTGTGAGACACCTCTAGCACAGGAGTCTAGATATGAGAGGCTAGAGGCTGGAGTAAGGAATATTGTATAGAACCTGGCAGCTCTAAGAACTGAGAGCCCAGTGTTAGGACTTATTGGAACTGTATCAAAGGAGTGGTGGCTCCAGAGAGTTTGAGGTAATTGGAAAACTGTGTGGTGCTGGTCAGGCTGGCAGCCATCTTGTATGCCAGTTTAGATCCAGCTAGACCTGCTGAGGAGACAAAGCTGAGAGAGGTCCAGCTAACCAGGAGTTGGATTTTTAACAACCTCCCTGTAATTTCACCGAGAAATGGGATTTGGCATCAGCCTGTGAGCACATGAAAGGTCAGCACAGGCCAAGCATTTTACTTGTGTCAGCCACAAGCTGGAGGCACCTGGGAGCCACAGGTATTGGTCCTTAGCAAAACCCCATGCCACTATGACAAAGGCCTCCAAAATTCTTAAGATGGCCCTGGTGTGCTCCACATAAGAGAATTCTCAGGGAGGAGAGAAGTTCAGTAGTGGCAAAGGCTTGATCTCAAACATGTTTGTAGAGCATATGTCTAGACTATGCCTAACACAGGCCCTGCAGTCATAAAAAATTACCTGAACAGCAAATTCACCCAAAATATTTTGTAAAGCCCCTTCCACTATGAATCTGTATGTATATATGCGAAACTGCATGCTGTCCTCCACATTTTGTGAGCAATTTGCAAAAGTTCCATTTTCCCTACCATAGACACAATGTCAGCCAAAATATTTCATGTGATGTTTGGATTTTACTCTTGATTGAAGAATTACCAGCCCGATGGACATAGCTATTGGTAAAAACACAAAAGACCTACATCTGGTGGGTTTTGGCCTACAGTCCCACCTGTGGCATGGTTTTCCTTTCCCCATTCTCCTAGTTATTACTAAGGGATTTATGCCATTCTCTAGGGGTGTGCACCAAGGCCCCATGCCATTTTTCATTATTGTTTTCATTATTAAAATGTGTCATTTTCATTTTTGTTAATAACGAAATGTTGTTTTTCAGTATTGGTACTGACTTCAAACAAAGATTTTGTTTTTGGTATCGTTATTGGTATTGGTATACACTCAATATCTACATATATATCTATATCTAGATACACACACACACAGAGAATCTAAGATAAATCTAACCTATGTATAATACAAAATATTCCTATCCTATAATCCTAATATAATATATGGACGGGGGAGACAGACAAGGAAAGGGAAAAGGAAAACTCAGAGATATATCCACTCTCTCTAATCTATCTCTATGCTATATCTACCATCTAATATATATGCAAATGCACCCTGACAGAGCAATAGCTAGCACAGAACCAGAGTCAAGCAGCCCAGCCCTGCAGTATAAAGGGTTGCAGTGCCCTCCTCCAGAGCTCCCCTGATTCGTTCTGGGAGGCAGGAGATATTGAGCAATCACAGGGTGCCATTCAACTGCCTGGGACCTGCTCGCGCTGCTCATTGGCCAGTGATTACATCTAACAGGTCCTTCCCCTCCCATCGCAGGCCCAGTTCAAGAGTTCAACACTGTTTCTGGCACTGAGATGTCTGCTCCCTCCTCCCCTTGCCACATTTCCCTCCCAAAACAGCTGCCAGGCTGCTATGCAATAATGAAATCAATAACGACTTTTGTTATCAATATTGATTTCATTATTATTTTTTGTCATTTTTATTATTGCAATAACAATAACGATAACGAAAATGACATGCACACCTCTACTTTTCTCACCATCATCAGGATACCTGGCTCAGCCTGAGTAAGAGAATATAAGTCCCATCAGAAAGGTCTTACATTGGTCCCTCCATCATGAAGACTGTACTTATAAAAGGGTATTCAATGGCAATGACCAAAGGGTATTAAATGGCAATGTGAGCATGGTTGCAGAAAGCTGCAATGCCTGCCATGCTAGGACCTCTGTCTGAAGGTAATGAGGAGTAATGCTGAACCTCTATACATATTTTCCAACAACCATACACAAAAACAAAACCTTTGTCCCAAATGGAAATGTGATAAAAACTGGAGTTTCCTACTCTTAAAAGAGGGATAATTTGGAGGGACCCTATTTTTACATGTGTGAAGCAGATACAAGCATTATAGGTCATTTCACCACTGACTGGTTCAAGGTTAATTTCCTTGCTACTATTAGTATTACTTATTAAGAGTTAGTGGTTAATCCTCTGTATAAGAATATATTACAAACATATAGGAAGGCAGTAACTACATTGGAGAACTTACATTCTAACTATGTATCTCTTGTGATATAAAAGAGTATTCAGATATTGTATATGTTCTTTATTAAATTCTGGAAATTTAATATAAGTTAGGAGGAGATGAGGTGAGCACAATTAACTACTCACCAGAGAAAAGGATGTGCTTCTTCTGTTCTTAATTTTGCTGAAAGGAATTAAAACAAAAACTCCAATATACTTTTAATGTATGTATATTTAATTTATTGTTTCTTTTTGCATGCAACAATACCATAAAACAAATGATAAAATATATTTTAAAATCATTTTTCTGTGTTTGTTTTTATTGGTGCTATCCCTTCTGTTTTTTACTCCAAGAAATATGCTCTTGTATTATAAAACTCTAGAAGTGTCATAAAATTATAACTGAACTACAGTTATAGTAAAAACCACAGTCATTACTCTGTAGTTTATTAAAACTACAGTAAATCGGTTCTAATAAGAGTAAGACTATAATAATCACACTGAGTAATAGTTGCATGTTATTTACTACACTATTACAATCATTACAGTTCAACCATAGGTTTTTGCTTTTTTTTTTTTACATATATATATATATAATTTCATTTTGAGATTCTTTTGCATAATTCTTCTTTTGCAGAGTAACTTTTGATTTGAACTTTGAAAGCCTGTTACGCATCTTTTAAAACTGTCATTAGTATGATTTGTGATTAGGCAGTATAAATGAATAAATTCAAGACCTTCTCTGAATTACAAATACTGGGTTTTGCTGCCGTACACAAGATTTTACAACATGCCCAAACAAACTAATTGGCACAGGTGAGAGACATCTTAAGAAATACAGTGGATTTTTAAAAAATCAACTTTTAAAATATCCATCAGTCAAGAGAAAGCTCACATTTTCCTCTCTTCACTTGCTCTTTTGAAAAAGGAATAGAAGATTTTCTCTTCCTGTTTGTTTTCAGGACCCTATTTGTCCATCCATCTCTGGGATCTCTAATCCCTGGCACTCAGACTCTTTAATTTCTCTGCAGGAGACCCCCGAGAACTATGCAACTCTCTCCTGCAGTTCTTGTTACAAAGGCACTACCTTAGCATATCCTACTTCTTCTGGTAACACCTCCTGCAGACCATCCATTACAAGTTATTATCCAGAGCATGCTGCAACTGTCTATAATACCATGCTTTCTGATTAGATGAAAATCAGCTGTCACTTTTCTGAGGAGCATTTAAGACTTTCAGGCACATCTATTCCAGCTGGTAATTTAGAAAACAATTAGTTCATTGCTGTCTGACTCAGCACGACTCACCACACCCCACTTCCCATAAGTATGGTGGCTATGCTGGGAAGAGAAAGTATATTTCTTCCTCACTTCAATTTCATGTATTAAACTTAAAAAGCTAAGAGATCGTTACCAACCATGGAACAAATTCAGGCTTGTTGGAAATAAATGCAACTAATCTTCCTCTAGTTTATCTTACAGCTGGCATATTGTCTAACCTTTGCTAACTTGTAGGGCTGTGCAAATTTGCACTGTTTAAATGAGTTACAAAAACAAATAGGTCCCCATTTGTTTTTATGACTAATGTTATGAAAATGAATGATTAAGCAAACAATTGCCATTTGCTTTTCTGTTTTTGGTTTTTGGTTTGTTTATTAACAATAATAAAATTTTAAGAAATCACTGTGCACGTGAAAAATAGCTGCCAGGGCCACCCAGCGCATGCACAGCCCCTTTCCAAATTGACACCAGCAGGGTCAGCACCATTTTGGAAAAGGGCTGGTCTGCGCATGTGCCAACTGGCTGCTCTTTTCTAAAATGGCACCAGTGGTGCTGGTTCCATTTTGGAAAAGGATGTGCATGTGCAGAATGGTCCAGTGGCCGTTTAGACATGCACAGAGGCTTTTTTTTAAAAAAATTATTTTAAAAAAAAAATCAAAAAAAAATCACTGCACATATGCAAAATGGCCACCAGACCATTCTGCACATGCATGCCCTTTCCCAAAATGGCACTCACAGCATCAGTGCCATTTTGGAAAAGGTCCATGAATGCGCAGAACCACCCCATGCAGTCATTGAGCATGCACAGTAAAAAAATTTAAAGATTTTTAATAAGATAAAAAACAAAATTAAAAAATATTTTTAACAAAAAACCCATCCCAAAACAGTAGGGTCATTTACGAAACCCACCAAAAACAAAGGGGTTTTTGTAAGTGAAAACTAATGGTGTGTCTTCTGCACACCCCTACTAATTTGTTAATGCATAGGTGTGATAAGGAGATACTGGACTACATGTAGATTACAGGTACAACAAATATGTAAAGGTAAAGCCTAGCATGTATGTAATGTGAATGCTGAGAACTGGAAACTTGCTTCATGTAATGGAGAACTGCTAAGTCATGACCTTGAGTGATTGTGTAATCAGAAAAGGTCTAACACTTCTGCAGACACTAGCAATAGGCCATTGTGTTGTAAATGGATTTCTTCCTGTGGTCGTGACTGAAAGCACCTGGTGGGAAAATCAGCAAAGGACCCTGAAAAAGTACTTAAGGGGGAAGACAAGAGAAAGAGAGAGCTTCATCTTAATCAACAAGCTTCAAGATCATCAGGATCATCACATCTTACCAGCCAGAGAAGAGCTGCACCAAACAAGCTATGAAGTAAGGACTGATCTATTGGAAACCCTAAGACTTGTACCCAGCCAAGCTTCCCACTTCTGGCTGTGACATGAACTGAAATATCCTTTGACTTTGATTAGGGTAAGCCTAAGTTAGGAGAATTCAAGTACAGGTAGGAATGTGTTATTGGTTATATTATTTTGATTTCTGCACTCTAGTATAATCTTGTACTGCATGCTTATTCATGATTTATTCATTAAACTTCTTTTAACTGAACTTAGTATGGTCCAATGGAATTCCTAATCCTATCATTGGCTGGACACAGTTTGGGGTTAATTCTGTGGTTACAAACACAGGCAAACCTAGAAAGAGAGAGTCTGTGCTGGGAAACTCAGGTTGAAAAGGTGACAAGAAGGTTCACCCGTTACAGGATGAATCAGTTCTAGAGAGAGAGCTGGTCCAGTGGGAGCTACAAGTCAGGGAAACTGAATCATGACAGCATAGAGTGGGGTAATGGGATCCCAATTCAATGACAAATAAGGATTTCCCAAATGCTACACTCACACGCATCAAAGAACCAGCATTCAGGATTATTAGTCATTATTAGGGATGGGCGAACATGGTTCGGAAGTTCGGAATTCGGCCCGAACTCGGCCTGTTCAGATGACTGAACCCGAATCCAAACACAAACTGACCAAACCGAACTCAATTCTGAACGTCGAAATGACCGAACAGTTCGGTCAGTTCGGATCG
>QEPC01014992.1:23190-51843 GCA_003113815.1 Sphenodon punctatus | reverse complement strand
TTTTCCCTCTCCCCACTGCATTATTAGCTCTTGAGGCCCAGTAGTTCTGGCATACGCTTAGGAGGGGGAAGAAGTCCCTAATTTATAATCCACCCTTTATGGGGGATCCTCCCCTGATTATACTGGTATGCACTTTATATGACATTGTTTTATTTCTTATTATCTGTAAAAATAGACATTGTCTATTTATTTTATTATGTGTATTTTAATTGCAAAGGCTGCTGTGCAGTCATTCTAGTTTTGTATTGACTTCTGTTTCAAAGGTCGTGTATAGGTTGTGTACTTTATGACATTGTTGTGTTACGGCCATGGCGGAAGCCCGTGCCAATAAACTCTAACTAACTAACAGCACCCACCAACATTCACCAACCAGCCAAACCAAAACCAACACACACCACACAGCCAAAACACACGAATCAAAACCGAACACCCAACCAGCAACAACACACATGCTCTCACCCACACAAGCTCTGCACAAACTCGAATTTCCGGTTTCCGGCATGATTACGGGCTCTCACGATACTTTTTCCGAACGGCCAAACCGAACCAAAAATGACCGAACCGAATGGCTGAATCTGAACTCGGCGACTGAACCGAATGGACGAACCGAACGGATGAACCAAACTGGACCGAACCAAACAGCCAAACCCGAACCATGATCTGTTCACCCATCCCTAAAAATTGAGGAATTATAATACACGCCTAGTATTATCTTGAGTTATCATAATAGCCCATTTTGTAATGTGTGGAAGCAGCCTCAGACTGAAATCCAAGTGGATGGATTGCACCATCTGTGGATGGGGATACGATAATGATGATGATATTGGATACACTTTGCATATCTTTGGGTGTTAACAGTTGAGATGGGACCCCAGTTGTCCCCCTTTGCTTCAGATCTACACACCATATTTTAAGGGTGGCCACCAGATGTTTTCCCAAGTTTGGGCTGAGGCAGCTCCACATGCTGTCATCCCCAGAAAGGCAGAACACACAGTGTGGAGTAACCTGGCCCAAACTGGGGCAATGCACTTCTCTAGAGCCATCTCCTGTCTGATGAGAGGAGCCCAGGACAGGCCACATTCACCACCATAGAGTCATGGGGTGATTTCAGATGTGAAGGGGCCCCTATTGGCCCTGTCATGGAATCACCTTTTGCTTCCCTGCTGGAATCAAAATGTCACATCCAGCAGACGTGCCAGCTGATTCCAGTGGGGAATCTTGGGGGGCGGGGCTGTGCAGCACAATGTGCGGCCGCACAGCCTCACCCCCCCACGCGCCCCAAGCTGCCCGCCCTCCTGGAGACGGGTGGGCAGAGCAGGCAATCCGGCCACTGTGCCCAATTCTGACCAGGGGTCTAGGTCACGGCCCGGAATCGGCGGCAGTAACAGATGTTACCATCCGCTGATTCCGGGCCGTGGTTCAATTAACCACGCTTTTGGGAATGGTGCCCGGACCATCCTCGAAAGCATGGTTATTTTGCTCACTGCCGGTGGTTCACCATGGTGAACATCTGGCAGCGAGCAACCAGACGTTACAGGACCATACAGCACCACGGGAGATTCACCCTGGTTGAGTGTGGTAACGTAATGTCTGAAAATACTCATGGTTAAAGCCTAGAGTGGTTGCAGGAGTGACTGCAATTCTATGGTGAAAGGGGGATAATACAGCTGGGGGAACTGCCAGCCCATCTTCTGGGGTCATCATGGGGCCTGTGTGCAGTGGCTGCAGGGGGGGTGGGGAGGCATAGAGCAGCTTTGTGGTCCAGCAGGCCCCACAAGGATCTTTTGCTGCTGCCCAAGGGGCCAACCCAAGGTCTGTGGGCTGGGTGTATGCATGCTTAGTGCACGCATGAGGACCATGGATCAACTCCTAAGATTATAGAATTATATGTTAGTTTCTAAATGGGATCACACAGACTAAATTTTGGGAACCACTGAAGTGGAAACTCCCTTCTCTGGACACTTCTTTAATCTCTTATCTGGATCTGTCTGAATAATGGGGTTTGTAGTGTATTGGGATATATTTTCTTGCAGCTGTAAACAGGACACCTCAGTCCATGCATGGGGTGGGGTCGGGGTCGGTACCCCAATATCCACTTGTTTCTTTAATTTAGGGGAATTAGACAAATTAGTCACATTAGAGATCCCCACATGTCCCAGGGATCAATCTGAGGAATGACACACACCACAGTCAGTTTATGTTACCCTCCCCAAATTGTAAGGAGAGAGGGAGAGGAAGGTTCAATAAAACTGAAACAGGTTTATTATTGTATAAAAACAGAAGTACAAAGCCAAAAATAAGGTACACATACACACACACAAGCTAATGCTGAAACACAGTCCCGGTCTGGCTGGTGGGATACAAAAAGGGAAAACATAAAATGAGGGGGGGGGGTCTGGTGAAGGCACAGCAAGGGAGAGAGAGAGAGAGAGAGAAGAAGAGAGCGAGAGAGTCTGAACCTTTAGTTTACCTCTCCTAGTTGATTGTACAAGGGATCAACAGCCCGGGATCCAGCGCAGTTCGGGGGATGGGGAGTGGAAGAAAAAGAGAGGGGCAGACCGAAGTCTGAGAGACCCCTTAGCACAGACACGTACAGAGTGAACTGCACGTATCTGCGTTCCAAGATTTCATAGAGGTTGAGGGGAAAATCAGGAGCAGTTATAGGGTACTGAACAAAGGATGTGAGAGACTAAGCTGTGCTGAATGGGGTGTACAATGGGCTGATGAGGGGAAGAACCAAAACTTCTACTTCCATCACAAAAAGGGCTATTGGAGATGCATAAGATACTTTTGACACGGGGGAAAGAGTAAACAACAGTGGCTGGAAGGTAGTTAAGGTGAGACGAGGGCTTAACGATCGACTCCCTGGGACACAAAAGGCGCGCGAGAGAACACCTGGATTCCTTGGGGGGGGGTTGCTGCGCCACGTTCTAGTCATACGTGCTCTATTGAATAGGAAGAATGCCTCTTAATGGCCCCATACTTTACTCTAGGCATTTTCCTTTTTCCTCTCTTCCCCCAGGTTCAGGTTGGTATTTCACATGAGCGACCTACTTTCTGCTGGGTTCCATGGTGGCTGGGCCCGATCCTTTTTTACAAGCCCCTCTTTGCTATGGGGCTATCCTTTCAAGCTCCCCTTTTCCGCGTCTGCCGGCCCTTGGTCACCAGTGAGGCCCGTCCCTCTAAGCCCTCCTGGTCCAAGTTTACTGGCCCTTGATTATACAGCGAGGGGGGGGGTTGTACCCATTTTAGGGAAGACTCGGGCTATCATCAACACAGCTATCGCCAAAATCTCTTGTAATCACATTTTGGTAATGTTTTTTAGAAGCTAAAGAAGAAGTGAAAAGCCAGTTTGGGGAGTAGAATTTTCATTTATTTCAATTTTTCCATTTAAACCAATGCAGAATTTACAAGGCTAGAAGCTCTATTTCAAATGTAAGGTTTGATGCCTGAAATTAATTGTAACTACCGGTTATTACTGACTAAAATCACCAATAGTAATAATTATCACTTTTCACAAAAATTAAAATGCAGCATGTTCACATCTTGATTTTCTGTGTGCTCAATGAAATTCTGTCTATTAAAATTAAATATTTAGTTTTTCTCTTGTCTAGCTCTTGAAAAATTCTATTCTAAGGGAAAAGTTGTCATTTACATTTCTCAAGTCATGGAAGCCAGGCATCCTGAAATGCAAAGCATGGCATGTGCTGGCAGACATTTTTGAGGATCAGGCTATCTGTCAGTAGTTCTGCATATATGATCAGCAGCTGCTGTTTAGAAATGCACACTCATATCGAGTTAATCAACTTTAGTAACATGGGAAAGAAGAACAAGATGTGGAGCTGTAGGGAGCTCTGAGTCACTAAGAAGCAAGATGAAAATATGACTATGAACAGACTGAGTGAGCCTATGAGAAAGAGTTCACTCTGCCATGACAAAAGAAGTCACAGGGGAACAAAGATGCTTGCCAGCACAAAGAAATCTAGCAACAGGCAGGAGGTTAAAGTCAAGTACTGCTGTATGAGGGGGCTCTAAAATAAATCTTAATTCAGGAAGCGATATGAGCTATCCTCTCGGGAGGAGACCCATGTTTCATGTTATCACAGAACAAGCAGAAACACAACTGAAGGGGATTATTGTTGTGTCTGCCAACAGGAGGCCAGCCACTAGAGCAGACTTAATCATTTAGCAGAATCCAAGAACAAGTGACAGGAGCAGACCGACCAAATTTCCAAAAATGGCCCTGGATAACACACACAATGGGCATTTTTAGATGAGGAACCATTTCTCCCAACTCACACAGGGGAGGTGTTAGTCACACACACACCCGCCTCCGATACTGGAAGTCACCTGGCACCATTGGAAACTAGGGATGTGCGGATGCAGTTCAGACATTCGGAGTTCGGCCCGAACCCAGTCAGTTCGGACACCTGAACCAGATGCCTGAACTGAACGCCAAAACCTCTGAACAGTTCAGCTGCGTTTGGATGAGTTCAGGGGCTTTCGGGCAGGAAAAACCTGGCTGGCAGGCCCAGGGAGGGGAGGGCAGCTGAGGAGCAGACTTCCTGGCACCAGGGGTGGAGAGGCTTGGACTAGCAGCCAGCCTGCCCAATCACCACCCCTCTTTTCCTTGTTCCTCATTCCAGTTCATCCAGAAGCTGCCACTCCAGCCCCAGCACCCACCATCAGGGTTCTGGGGCCATCATTCTGCTTACAGGGAGCTGTCATTCTACCATATCAAGAAGTGGCCACTCCAGCCCCAGGACCCACTGTCTGAGTTCTGGGGCCTACGTTCCAGGCAGAGAAGGCTGTCATTCCATGTCATCCAGAAACTGCCACTCCAGCCCCAGGACCCACCATCAGAGTTCTGAGGCTGTCATTCCGCTCACAGGGAGTCGTCGTAACACCGCATCAAGAAACAGCCAAGCACTCCATCCCCAGGATCCACCATCAGGGTTCTGGGGCCGTCATCCCGCTCACAGAGAGCCATAATTCCATCACATCAAGAAACAGCCAGCCACTCGAGCTCCAGGACCCACTGTCAGGGTTCTGGGGTCTACATTCCAGGCAGGGAGGGCTGTCGTTCCACTTCACTGTCTGCCAATGCTCCACCAATGCCAGCCAGCCTACATTCCAGGCAGGGAGGGCTGTCATTCCACTTCATCCAGAAGCTGCCACTCCAGTCCCAGGACCCACCATCAGAGTGCTGGGACCTATGTTCCAGACAGGGAGGGCTGTCCAACCACATCATCCAGAAGCTTCTGCTGCTGCTGCCGCTGGGTCTCTGCCTGCAGGCTATGACAACATGCGCAACCCTGCTTTGGGCATAGGCAGGCACTACTTGGCCAGGCATTGCAGGCTGGCACCCATAGGGGGAGCAGTGACAGAGGCCCGGCCAGGGCTTGGTGACTGGCACCCCTACTTGGCCAGGCATTTCAAGCTGGCAGGCCTCCAGTTCTGCTCGCTTTATGCTGGGTTCTCTAGTTCTAGTCATCATCACAGCAGGAGTGACAGGGCTACAGTAGTGCCTGCCAGTGCCCAAAGTGGGTTTGTGCATGTTGTCATGGCCTGCAGGCAGAGACGGGCAGCCCAGCAGAACATCTGCTTTCAGCAGCCTTTGGGTGGGCAGAAGCATTGCTCATTTGTAGGCGAGGACAGGAGTCAAGAGCCCCCTGTTCTAATTCCTGGTTTGGAAGTCCTTTGACCTCTCTGCAGTTCAGTTTTCTCAGTTCTAAACCAGAGGGCTACCGTTCTGGGAGCTCACAGGAGAAACAACCTGTATGGGAACAAGGCTTGGGGTACGCAATTCCAATTTCCGTTGCATATGCAACCTCTTTGTGGGGTAAAGGAGAGGACTCTTAAATGCTTCCCTTTCTTCAGAAGAACTTAGGCTCGGTGCTTGGCCCCCGGGGGTGCCCGCCCAGTTCCCGTCAGGAAATAGACCGTGTCTATTTTATTACTTTGTAAAGTGCCATGTACACTGCTGGCGCTATATAAATGTTTGTTAATAATAATAATAATAATAACATGGCTGACCATCTGAGACCCACCAATGCCTGCCAGCCTGCAATGCCTAGCCAAATATGGATGCCAGCCACCAAGAACCAAGCCTTCCCATCCTCTGCTTCTGCTGCTGCAGCTGGGTCTCAGCCAGTCAGCCCTGGTACCACGGGCACCCCCAGGGACCAAGCACCAAGCCTGCCTGCCTGGGAAACCCAGGGTGCCAAGCTCCAAGCCTTCCTGGTCTCTTCTGGTGCTGCTGCCACGGGCACCCCTGGGTGTCCCTGGAGCGCCCCCAAGCCTCCAGGTGGGACTGAACTTTCCAAACATGTGGGGGGTCCAAACTCTGCTGGACCGAACTCCCGAATCCAAAATAAGATTTTAGCCTGAACAGCTGAACTCTGTCCTGTTCGCACATCCTATTCCCTATTGGAAACAGTGGTCTTGCATATAGATGAAGATCTGGACTTATGAAACCCCAATATCGAGGTTTCATAAGTCTGGATCTCCGTCCATGAACGAGTTCACTATTTCTAATGGTGCTGGCTGACTTCTGGTATTGGGGGTGGGGGGCATCTGAACACCGCCAAATTCCCGGCAAGTTTGTTTGTCCCAGACTCTCCAGTCTGGGAGAAACAGCGTCTCGTCTAAAAATGCCCAATGTGAGAATTTTCTGTCCACTCAGCAGGACAATAGGATTCAATTTCAAATGGTACAATGCTTACAAGCGTATAATCTGTCTGACTGTTTAGGAGAGAGAAAAGGCCATTTGCCCAAGTTCACCCAGTAAGGTCTGGCTTTACACCCAGATCTTGCAGCTCCAAGATTCTGCATGATAACCACTGGACCACACTGGCTCTTCATGGACACACTTCAGACCTTGATGCAAAGAGTTTATTAACTCAGAGAAGAAATCAGTTCAGTTAGCTACATGACTAAATTCTTTCATTTCTGCCCAGTGCTTTATTTGTAAAGAAAAAAAATGAATTTCTGAGGCCCAACCCTGACGTAGAAACTATGCCCCCTGCCCTAGAAACCACACCCCATGCCCCAGAGCTTATCAGAGCAGAAAAGTGAACCCTAATGACCAGCTAGCAACCCAACCACTAGACTAACCTGCCTCTCTACAACAGAATACAAGACAGGTGTTCCTGTGATCTAATCAATACGGTGAGTGGGGGTGGGGTAGGAAAGTCATTAGTGAAAGCCAAATAAATCATCTTGGTTTTTTTCGGGCTTTCGTTTCCAACCCCCAAATGGCCAATATCAGTCTTTTTCTGATCTTTCATGTTTCGATGTGCATATTCCTCTCAAGATTATTTCCTGGGGCTCAGTCCCCCACCCCCTGAATTTAATTGCAGAGGTAAGCCCTGGCAAGCCCCTCCACAAATTAAGCCCTGTTTGTGCCCCAAATTTACTTATACTGTATTTTCAATATTCTGTTCACAGTTGATGTAAAACTAGAGATGTAAAATTAGAGGCCAAGGTGAGATACCCTGGAAATTTTGACACCATCTCCACCCCATGTCACCAGCTAATTACTGCACTTGAAACTGGAACCCTGACACTTACAGGTAGTAGATCAACCAGTTTAAGAAGTTGTTTGAATGAAGTATGCTGTCTCTGTCATATTTCCCTCTCCACTTTGGAGCTGGACTTAAGTTCAGCATCTGAAAAAAAGTGGCTACTGAATAACATTTAACTTATTAGAAAGACTCCTGCAGGTAAGTCAAAAGACATCTGGCCTCCAGCCAAGCTAGGATAAAGCAGTTAATTTTGTGTCAGCTGAAAGTCACTCTTTAAAGATGGCAAAATGTCAGCACACTGAAAGTGCTGAAGAGTGAAATGTTTACACAGATTCATAACACAAATCTCCAGCTTATTAGCACACACTCCAGACCTTCATGCAAAGAAGAGACCCATTCATTTCAATGGAATGGTTACCATCATAAGGGCTAGTGTCAACACTAAACAGTCTTGTGCTAGGTCTCTCTACATGGGTGAGTTTCACCTTAGTTCCAAAACAATCCAGAACTCCAAAATATTTTCTATCTACAGAGCTCTTAGTTCCATACACACTTTTTTTTAAAAAATAATCCCTGGACACCAATAGTTAGGAATTGCATTTTTTTAAACCAACCCATGCCATATGAAGTCCTAACCTAATCTTGAAATTACTGACAATATTTTAATTTTCAGTCATATCTAGTCATATACTCAAACACTGGGTACCTAGAAAACCAAACTATTGGTTTGGTAATGTTGAATAGCTGCATGCTAAGTTGCTAATTGTTGTTTTGCTATGGTCTGGTATTAGTGTTAGTCCTTGTTATCATCAATACAGTAGAGTGTGTAGTTAAAATAGGAATGAAATAAAGAGAAAAAATAATCGGTAAAAGGGGGGGAACAAGAAATGGAAATGCATTATATATTTTTTCCAAATAAATCAGCTGCACCCCACCATGCCATGTGCTCTGTGGGTTTTGTGATCCCACGTGTAATAATGTGCTGCAGTACAATCTGAATCAAAATTAACAATCAGTCAACCACTTTATGAAATATTATCTTTGTTAGTTTTACCACTAACAAAAATACACTTTCAATTCTTCAAATCCACATAGCACGCCTATTAAAGCAATCTGGGAAATTAGTTTGAGATAAACTGTACAGCAATTTTATTCATAGCCTCCCTGTATCTCACACTGTTAATCTGCATCACAGCTCACTAAATAGTGCCTAATGTTTATTGCATTTAACTGAATGTATACGATTCGGAGGGTACGCCAGGGACCGATTATCATAATTATACATGTTTCTATGGAAACCCACAAGTCTATCAGTTTTGATTCATTATATTGTTATACCTTCTAGCACTTTCTAATTATTAGGTGCCCATAAAAAGTCTCAGTCTTGCTGTTACTATAGAAATGAACTATAGACAGGCCTCAATTTTTAACTCTTAGAGGACCAGAAAAAATATAAAATAGGATCAGCTAACTGGTAACTATTAAGATAAGAGATATAATATACTAATTTAACTACTGGTTTAATTTTCCATAATTGTTCTACTGAACTTATTTTGTTGTTTCAAAAAATATATCATGAGGAAATTGGAAGCTATGTGGAAGTGGATATTCACAAAATTATCCTAAATCCGATGTCTCACATCAGTGCCATAAAAGCAGCAATTCACAGGAATTGTAATATGCATTTGAAACGCAGCATGGTAGTCAATAGACAATTATATCAAATATTTAACTTTTTAAAAAATATGTATAGTGCAAATGCTGGTGTAAATCTGGAGGTATTCTCCTGAAGCTATTGGGTCCATTTAAAATTATGAAGATTCTGCTAGTGTTACGGGAATTAGTATCAGTTTTTTTCTGAGACCCATGTTGAAAACAGAAGTGACCGCATCACCATGGCAACGCAACCTGGATCAAGGCACCATGATAGAGCTGGTCTGAGCCGGGTCATGCCACTCAACATATGTTCCTGTACGCATGGGAGGGCGGGGAGACACAGAAACGTGCTGCTGACCAGCACTGGCCCCACCCCCACACTGCACCCAGAACCCCACCTCCCTCCATGATGGGCAGCCCCAGTGACCAATAATGGCTACCATGGCACCTGACCAAGGTGGACCCAATCTGGGTTGGGTTACACAGGATCACACTACACATGAAAGCCTGCTGTGACCTGCTTTACCCTTATCATGCAAAGGCTAGCCCAGGCTGTGACCTGGAGATAATCTGGGGGTCAGAGCCTGAGCTACCTGCAGAAATAGCCTGGGGCAATCCCAGGCCAATATCTGGTGGGCCCTCAACAGATATGCCAGTGGCTTGCAAGCCAAAACATGAAAATACAGACCACGGTGGGCCACTGTCTCATATGTTTTTACTCCCAGAAAACCAGTTGAAGTCTTTCCATTGACTTCAGTTGTATTTCAATCAGATTGACAATGATTTGTAATTAAGGTGATAAAGGCTTCATCCAATAGGCTCTGGGAAGTTGCAAATCTCACTGCATTCAACAGAAAGTGCAGTTCAATAGGAGCTGAATGAGTCCATCATCTCTCAGGAGCAATCCCATAAAACCAAACCCTCAGAGGTTGAATTGGAACATTCTAGGTAAGACTAAAGTATGAGGTTTTAACATGAATGCCTCAAACTGGCAGGGTTAATCAATGCCTTTTTGGGAGATGAGAGGTTGCCAGAGTCCCTTAAGGAGCTAAACCATCTTTAGAAGTTGACTCCCCAGGAAGCTCTGTCTTAATCTTCCCTTTTTAGGGAAACTTATTGAGCCTTTGGTGGCTTGTCAGTTGCAGGCACATCTTGACTGTATCAGTTCTCTACAACCTTCAGTCTGGTCTGCTGCCTCAGTGCCATCCAGGGTATGGCACTGAGGCAGCACTTGTGGCCTTGGTCAGTGGCCTGCAAGTGGAATTAGATAAGGTTCATTCGACCCTGCTAGTTCTACTTGATCTTTCAGCAGCATTTGACACAGTGAATCATGAGGTGTTGGTGAGTCACCTGTGGGACCTTGCTGGGGTGGATGGAACAGTTTTGCAGTGGTTCCATTCATTCCTAGCAGATAGATCTCAGTGGGTAGTTCTGGGAGATTGTACATTTTCTCCCAGGGGTCTCCCATGTGGGGTCCCACAGGGATCCATTCTGTCCCCCTCTTGTTCAATGTGTATACGCAGTCGCTGGAGGAGGTTGTGAGTAGATGGAGGGTCTGCTGTCATCAATATGCTGATGACACTCAATCGTACCTCTCCTTTTCATCTGACCTACAATCTCAGTGCTTTCCCGGTGTTTGACGGCTGTGTTGGACTGGATGAGGTCAAGCTGACTGAAACTGAATCCCTACAAGACAGACATGATGCTCATTGGCGGGTCTGGTGATCTGGGTGAAGGGGGCTCCCTGTCATTTCCGGGGTCCACCCATTATTGGCATCTCAGGTGCATAGCCTGGAAGTGGAAGTACTCCTAAATTCTCAGCTGTTTCTGGATCTCCAGGTATTGGCTGTGGCCAGGAGGGCTTTTCGACAGTTACATCTGGTACAGTGGCTCCGCCCTTATATCTCAGACTCTGACCTTTCCATTGTCATCCATGCATTTGTCACCTTGATGTTGGACAATTACTGTAATGCATTCTATGTGGGGCTGCCCATGGGGACAATCCAGAAGCTGCAGCTGGTGTAGAATGGAATAGGTCACCGGGAGCACATTACACCACTCGCTGCGGTCTTCCAGGCCCGATTCAAGGTGCTGGTTTTGACCTATAAAGCCCTTAATGGCCTGGACCCTAGCTATCTGAGGGACCGCCTCACTTCCTGGGCCCCTGGGCAGCTCCTGCAATTGTCAGGGGGCACCCTCCTGGAGGTTCCATGCTATCAATGAATGGGGACCGAAAGGCTGATGTTCTCAGCGGCCACTCCAGCAATGTGGAACTAGCTCCCTGATGGGGGACACCTCAGCCCAGACCTCCCAGTGTTCAGACGTCAGTGTAAGACATGGCTCTTCTGCCAGGCATTTGGTGTGGGGGGAGAGTTGAGCGGTGACTGGATGGGGTGGGTTTTTGTGTTTTGTTTTAGTTTGCACATTGGTCAATTGTTTTGATGGCTTTTATTGAATTGTTTATATTATTGTGATATTGTATTTTATTATTTTTATGCTTTAAGCTGCCCCGAGCTGCCTGAGACAGGAGGGGTGGGATAAAAAAATGAATAAATAAATAAATGAACTGCACCACTCCAATATGGATACTCAAGTACAATTTAATACTTTTACTTAAACTGTAACATAATATATCAATTTTTGTCCTCTCCCTATATTTTCTAACAGAACCCCATGAAAACTGAAAGGGACAGAGCAACTTCATTGTCTCCCCAAGCCTCCTGCTATTACAGTTTTCAATTAGAAGTGCCTTTTAATTTAGATCAGCAAAGCTCTCCTAAAGTGACAGCTCGTCCTTCACACTTTATTTCAGAAGTCAACACACCATTCAATAACCTGAGAACAGGCCTGATTGCTATGCTAATAGTATTCAAAAATATGTTGACACCAGTCGAAACAAGTAAACTAGGGCTAATTCATAAAGTGAATAATAATGCTGTGGGGGTAGCATCCATACTTGTACTTCTGGGTCAGAAATCTTACTTTGCAAATTTAATTATTTTTCCTCAGGAATATGAGTACTGTACAATATCCATACTAAAATTAGGCTTCACCTAATATTATCTTCTCTGTTTTGTGTAACTTGCTTTATTATATAAAGCTACACTTAAAAAGAAAAAAACCAAAACAAATGGTCCTATATGTTAATATATGTGTGCGATGGGAAAATCTGTCCTGACTAGTGAAGCATCAGTAGTCAGAATTTACCTCACCTCAGAATTTAATATATTTTCTTAAGAGGGAAAAAAAACCTGAGAATTTAAAATACACTCTCTTGTGAAAAACAACAGATCATGTGTTTTGTTACTTTCCACATATCTAAATCAAACTTCTATGACAACTGTCAGTTATAACTAAATCCTATTACATACAACAAACGAAATGTGAAATGGCATTTGTATGTTAACGCTATCATCAAAGAATAAGAGCAGAGAGTAATTCTGGTCATAATGGTCACAAATTTCATATTGTATATTCACACACTTTTCTTTTTAACTCAGATTTTAGTCTTGGCAATGGGAAACTAGTCTTGCTGGCAAAGACAAGACAATTTTCAGCTAGAGATAAAATGTCATCAGATATTTTTTTTAAATTTCACTAATGAGTAAATGAATATGTATCCTAGATTAGAATGTACATATATTTGTATGCAATAGACTTAATTAGATTTAAATAAAAACAAGTTAACCTATATAAAGTTCCACTGAACATCTAGTAGGGAATAAAAATATTTATATCATTTCTATAGCTACAAACTAATATGACATAAGCATTTCAAGTTAGTAGCCCAGATCAGCAAATAGGCATACGCTGTTGAATTCAAGGAGTTGTGCTTGTTTACAGCAGCTAAGAAGCTTGTATGTTTTCCATAGAAAATCAGTTTTGATCCAGATGTTAATTCTTTACTTGGCTCTTTAGGTCAACCTACGACTACTGCATAGAGGTTTTTACATGTTGCAGGGTTCAATAACATTTCTAATGTGATAGTGCTCAGATGATATGAAAACATGATGATAGATAGATAGATAGATAGATAGATAGATAGATAGATAGATTAGATTAGATGCACTCACCTCCTGGGTTTGCTTTTGTTTTTAGTATTGTAGTATATGGAAACAGATCACTTAAGGTTAATAATATAACAAAACAAGTATCTAGTCAAAGACAAGGAATAAAAGTACCGTGCATAAGAAGAGTAAGTTCCTAATCAAGCCAACTATGGGAATGTATGACTTATTCCTCCATCACCCCTCCAGCTCAGCCAAGGTTGGCTTGGGCAAGCCAACCCAGTGACCTCACACTCCACCCAATGGTAAGGAGTGGGAGAAAGGGAAAGCATGTCCAACCAACCAGGCCACCCAGCCTAGGTGAGGAGCCCATATGCACACACACACACACACACCAGGAAATATCCACACAAAGCCACAGAAGCTCTTTGTGTGCCACCCCAAACTCACCTAAAAGTGGTGATATATAATTTACTATTATCTGGGAGGGCCAGCCTTAGGATTTGCGGGGCCCAGGGCAAAGATCAAATATGGGGTTCCTTGTGGCCCCTCCCCCTTGGGAGGCAACCTTTGAAGTGCCCTGAAGGCGGTCATGTTTGGGGCCGCACTGAGAGGGAGTGCTGCCCCACAATCTGTCCTGGTGAAAATAGAGGCCACTGTGGGACCCTCAGAAAGAGCGGGGCCCAGGGTAACTGCCCCAGGTTGCCTTGTGGTAAGGCCCGCCCTCTTCTCTGGACTGGGCTAAATTAACAGCTGAACACTGTACCAAATCATCAGGGTGCTATGAAATATCCCTGTGGCAGAGTGGGGTCACAGGAACAGAGAAGGAGTCAAAATGGCTGCTGTCAAAAAGCTAAGATGACTGCTGACAGGAAGTCAGGAAGTTTGGGGCATGGTCAGGCTATACAGGAACTGGCTGAGCCAGGAAGGAAGTGAGTGTGCTGGGAACCAGTCAATGTGCTGGGAGGTTGGTCAGTTAGTTGTGTGGGACCAGGGAGACAGTTGGGACCTTGCAGAGTACTGGGTCAGTTGTGGCTAGAGTGTGTGTGAGAGCAGTGTATTGAGGTGTGGAGAATTGTATATAACTTTAATAGAGTGAATTTGAGCATAATCCCAGAGACTCTGGTATACTTGGACCCTGATCCTGTCAAGACTTACGCCTAGCAAGAGGCAACCTGTGACAATGGCCCTTTTCACACAGACACTCTAACACTGATAAAATAGGTGTTACATTTTATTATACATGTTGCAGGCCTGCAGGTGTGCTCTATGGGTGCCCCTCAACGTGTATAATCAAATGCAACACCCATTTTACCAGTGTTAGAGTGTCTGTGTGAAAAGGGCCAATCTCCCATCCCTAACTCAAACATGCCCCTTACAAAGGCAAACAAACCCCAGTGATGAAGGCACTGCAAGAAAGACAAAAACAAATCCGCTCTTGGGAAAAAAAATTCCTTCCCAACCCCAAACTAGTGGTTCTGCAGTGTAGTGACAGGCTGAAGAGGGCAGGTGGCAGGGCTCTTCTTTTCAACTGCAAACAGCGCTACAGCTCGCCTCAGACTGAGCGCAATAATAAGTGGGGGAGGGTTAAATTCTAGCTCTCGCGAGAGCTCTCCCACCCCAAGAGGCATGAAAGCACTGCTCTGAAATTGTCAACTGGCTCCCTGAAGCCACCACTTCCGATTTCCACTGTTGGGCCTTCTCAGCGGGAGTTGAACCCCAGTCAGAGTAAGGCTGCCGAGCGGACCTTCAAGTGCTACTTGCCTTGAAAAGGGGTTTCAGAGACAGATTCAAGAAGATTACAATAAAATCTCATTTTTTATACAAGGCATCCTTTTCTAACTACTTCATACTGCAACATATCTAGCTAAATAACTAGTTATTATCATGCAATATAGTTAACTTATTGTATTTTAAAATATAAACTCTCAGGGTTTATGCATGTAATTATAAACAACTACAACACTATACTAATTAGATCAACCACCTGAATGTTATTTATAAAAATATCCCTCTTTCAACACTTCATACTATGGGAAAACACTGAATACTGGGGGAAAACGTACGTGATCTCAGACTATATTAATCCCAAACCCTTATTGCATACACATTAGTAGAGGTGTGCAACAGGGGCCCATATCCTTTTCATTTTTTCAATTTTGTTATTTAAATTTGTTATTTTTGTTTTCATAAATATTGATTGTCATTTTTGTTTTTGCTTTCGTTTTCATTTTAAATTGTTTCAATGGAAAACACATTTTTGTCTGTACCTTTTTTATATTTCATTATATTTGGCTGAATCTTTGAGGGATTATACCTCCAATGGAAGGCATTAAGTGTACAAAATTATAAAAGGATTGGATAAAGGAATCCAATTTTATAAGCAGTTGAATTATATTATTTTGCAAAAATCTTCATATACATTCTTAGCTATAATTCTTTGTCTCACATTTAATGTAGATGAAACATGGTAGGTTTATACCCCTTCCTATATTTACTATCTCTGCCAACTTTCAGAAACATTGGGAAAAGGGTCCTGGTGGTATAAGCAATTAACTTATAAATGTATGTCTGACTGTAACATCTTTGTAGCTCAACCAGTGTACATGAAATTTAGCAGGTTTGTATATCACACTTTCACGATCACTCCTGCCAAATATCAGAAAGATATGATAAATGGACCCAATTTTATATGCCTGCACAGCATATGCAGAGAAGGAGCCTATGCCAGGGATTCTCTTGTGTGTCACTGTGGTATAAGATCAGTTTGTGATGCCAATTGGCCAGCAGAAATGTCAACCAAATAACATCATTCTGTGCTGTGACCACTTAACATCTCTCCCCCACTTGTTACTGGGAAGTCAGAAGCATCTATTTAGGAAAGAGCCAATAGAAATTCTCTAACGTCCTCTGTCACAGTGTTGCAGGATGAGATTGTGATGATAATCGGCCAGCCTGGATGGTAAACTATGGGTAATTTCAGACGTTATGCGATCACGGTCAACCACAGGCAATCCCCTGTGGTGGCAGATGGTCGCGTAACGTGTGTTTGCTCGCCACCAAATGTTCACCATGGTGAACCACCGGCGGTGAGCAAATTAACCACGCTTTCAAGAATGGTCCGGGCACCATCTCTGAAAGCATGGTTAATTGAACCACGGCCCGGAATCGGCAGCTAGTAATGTCTGTTACCGCCGCCAATTCCAGGCCATGATCCAGACCCCGGGACGGAATAGGGCTCAGCAGCCGGATTGGCCACTGCGCCCACCCATCTCCCAGAGGGCGGGCAGCCTGGGGAGCATGGCGGGCGGGGCTGTGCAGCCGCACATTGTGACGCACAACCCCAACCCCTCCCCCAATTCCCCGCCGGAATCAGCCGGCTCGTCTGTTGCCAGACTGCTCTGATTCCGATGGGGAATCAAAAGGTGATTCTGTGACGGGGTCAACAGGCGCCACATCACATCTGAAATCACCCTATGTCTCCTGATTTTGGGGATGCTATCCCCGAAGTCCCAGTTATGTCCCTTCTATGCCCGCCTGAGGGCCACCCCCTATGCCGACCTCAAAGCCACTACTGATTGGTCCTGTAAAGCTGGAAGCATGCAGTAATTGGCCAATGAATATGTCTGTCAATCTTTTGGGTTGCTCCACATCCTCTCTCCTACAGCTTCCGTCCCCCTACCATGCCTGGTGCCTGCCTCTGACTGGCACTACATGTGCTGCTATTTATCTGAATAATGGTCTTGAAGGGGACAACATAGATTGCTTATAAAATTGGGAACCTTTATCAAATTGACCTATAATTTTGCAGTGATGTCAGGGAAGGTATATGATACATTCCTGCCAAATATCCTGTCAACAGAGTGGTATAACCCACACTATGTCCAACTGTCTTTGACTTTCCCCTGTCCAATGGATTTAGTATCCATTCCCAACTGGGACAAATGGAGACAACCGTCTGCTGTGAAAGTAAACAGAACTTGAACCCCAAACCCATGGATGTTGCCAAATGCCTAACCAAGCAGCTATTAAACCCCGGAAATCTTTTATAAATATATATTTACTTATTTATTTATTTTTTATGCCACCCTTCCCACAAGACTCAGGGCAGCTCACAATCATACAAAAACCAATTTCACACGTTAAAATTCATTCAGTAAAAACACCCTCAAACCCCCACCCTTTCCCACAACCCTACCCAAAACCCACCTATCCCTGCCTGCCAAATTCTTTCCTAAATAAAAAAGTTTTGCACTGCCTTCTGAAGATAGCCAGGCTCAGGTGAACCTCCCAGAGAAGGGAGTTCCACAACATGGGGGCAGTAACCAAGAATGCCCTCCAGTGCACCCCCAGCCCATGGTCAAGGGTAACGAACAGGACATGCAAAGACAGGCGGTCTTTCAGATATATGGGACCCAGACCATTTAGGATTTTAAAGGTCAAAACCAGCACCTTAAATTGTGCCCTGAAATCTATAGGCAGCTAGTGCAGACTTTGGAGCCATGGTCCAGACCCAAATGGAACCAAGCCGCCACATTCTGCACCAGCTGCAGCTTCCGAACAGTCATCAAGGGCAGCCCCATGTAGAGCATGTTGCAGCAATCTAACCTCTAGGTGAAGAAAGTATGGATGACAGTGGCCAGATCTGAATCAGAAAGAAAAGGCCGTAGCCTCCTCACCAGATGGAGTTGGTGAAAAGCGCTCCTGGCCACCGCCACCACCTAACAAGCCAGGTGCAACAAGGGATCCAAAAGCACTCCGAGGCTGCAAACCTGAGTGACCAGAGGGGGCTGGACCCCATCAATGACAGGAGTCCCAATCCCTTCCAGGTCACAAGACTGGTCAACCATCATCACCTCAGTCTTGTCAGGATTCAGCTTCAATCAGCTCACCCTCATCCAGTCCCCAAAAGCAGCCAGGCATCAGGTAAGCAGTGAAACTGTGGGACCTGGGTCGGATGAAAAATAATAGGGATGGGCGAACGCGGTTCAGATGTTTGGAGTTCGGACTGAACTTGGTCTGTTCGGATGTCCGAACCCAACGTCTGAACCAAACTCTCGAATGACTGAACAGTTCACTCGTGTTCGGACGAGTTTGGATGAGCTCGGAGGCAGGAAAAATGTCTTTCCCGGGCCGAAAAATAGGTTTCAGTTGCGATTTCGTTTCAGTTTCAATTTTGCTATTTTTGAATGTTCGGCCAAGTTCGGCCAAACTGAACTCAGCTGAACCGAACCATTGAACCCGAACTCGGGTTTCGAACCGAACGACTGAACATCCGAACATCTGAACCACATTCTGTTCGCCCATCCCTAAAAACTACTACTACTACTACTAATAATAATAATAGTTATTTTTATATAGCGCCCCTCTGCCCATGGCACTCAGAGCACTTTACGTATAGTCACAAACACAACTTTTAATCCTCACAACAACCTGGCAATCTGTATGCAATAACCATATGTGATCTCATCCTATAATATAGTTCTGCCCTTTTAGTATATTTTTTGTATTTTTAGCATTTTTAAAATGTTTTTAATTATGAGTTATAGTATATTTTAATTATGAATTGTAATTGTTGATTGTGTGTGTTGTAAGCTGCCCTGAGCTGCCGAGCAGGAGGGTGCTGGATAAGGGACTGTGTGCTTGGACAGGTGTTTTGTTGGTGTAGCTACTAGAGATGCTGGTCTGGAGATCCCTGGTTTGGTGGCAATGCAGCCCCAAAACAGGACAAACTTTTTTTTAAAAGGGCCCATGTGCTTGGATAGGCATTTTGGTGATGTAGCTACTAGGGATGCTGGTCAAACAGCCAAATTTTTAATTCCACACCTCGCCTCGCTCTCCTTGTGAAAAGAGTAGAAAGTGGGTAGGAGCATGGTAGAAGAGAAGGCAGCAGACAACAAGGAAACCCTTTCCCCCTGTTCCCCACTGAACCCATCTCTTCCCCCTTCCTCTTCTCATTCTCCAAAACCAAACCCTTTCCCTCCTACTTCTCCTCTGTCCTGTCCTTCTCTTCCCTTTCATTCTCTTATGATTCAACTTGTCGCAGAACAGGGAGCTAATTCAGTCCTCCCAAGTTCTCCAAGCCAGAAAGAAGTCTTGTCCCAAAGCCTACACCTTCAGAAGACTACAGGTGGCCAAGCATGCCATGAAAATCGAGGATTCGAGGGTTGAGGATAAAGGTAGGTGATGACAATGTGATCTATTTTTTTAACCTACTATAGTTAATTTGGACTTGATGGGAAAGAGTGTGCAGGACCCCAGTAAGAGGGTTCTCTATTCCCCGGTGGCAGTACTTCACACAACAGCATTCCCAGAATTAAGTAATGTAATGTCCATCCAATGTTAACCCTGGGAACTCCTTGCTGCTGGGTTATGCCCTGGCTCAGCCTACCGTTGCCCTGGCTCTGCCTACCATTGCCCTGGCTCCGCCCCTAGTCCCAATGGTGGCAGGTTGAACCCACCCACTGCCCCACCAGCCTCCAAACCCACCAGCCGCCACTGTTCCCTCAGGAGCCTTAACAGCGTCGACTGAGATGATTTTAGCAAGAGTGATTTCAGTCGGCACCTCAGCAGTGTCGGCTGAGGTGATTTCAGCGAGAGTGTGACAAGTCAGTAGTGATCTTGATAGGATCTTCCTCTGTGGCTGTTACCCACCAAGCAGGGATGCCAAAATGATGCCCTGTGGGCTCGGGGGTGCAGTGGTTACCGCTCTTGGGTTACCAGATTCTATTCAAAAGTGGAGGTTTCTATCACCCTCCTTTTTCTTCAGGACCCTGTCAAGAAGCACTCAGAGACAAGCAGAAGCCATGAAAAGCTTTTCTCTATTTATAGAAGCATGACATGTAAGGACAGGTGTGCTCCTGTCACCATCTGAACTTGCCTCCTTCCACACACTCTGACAGGTAGCTTCCCCTGGCCCCTCCCACCTGTGTTCCCTGCACCCAAATGGGGACCAAAGTGAAAACTTCAGCACAGTAAACATTAATTGGTCAAAACATTTCAGCACCCTGATTGGACAGTTTACAATCCAACAAGCATGCCAAGACTTCACACATACATTAAAATGCGAGGTAGAGCTGAGTGTCATCAGCATAATGATGACACCTCACCCCAAACCTCAGAAAAACCTTGCCCAGAGGCCTCAGATATTTATTAATTATTTATTTTGATAATCTTATATCCCACACCCTCATGCTCACATGGCAGCTTGGGGTAACTCACAACCCAAAATATAAAAATATACAATATAAAAGATATATAAAACATAAAATATAAAATTACATATAAAACCTCAGTAAATGCGCAGAAATAAGAAAACCCTCCCCCCAACCCTCCCTTCCACCTTTACCCGTGTCCCTCGCCAAAGGCCTGGTGGAACAGCCAGGTTTTACACTGACTTCGAAAAGAGGAGAGTTCTTCATGGGCCTCCATCAAGAGGGAAATCCACAGGCTAGGTGCGACCACCAAGAACGCCCTCCCCATCATTGCCACACCCAGAGGACTTCCAGTTGTGCATCCCTGGTTGACCCTGCCTCGCTCTAGTTCCAACCCCATAGTGCACTTTGTCTGCCACCCCATATCAGCCCTCCATTCCTACTCTTGCAGCCATGGAGGGTCACCGTGGCCGGAGGGCTCCTGACCATGAGTCTGAGTGGCCCTCTGGGTGCAATCCACCTCCCTGTGCACTCCCTTGGACTCTGGCACTGGGGCGGTAGCTGGGAGGGCCTGGTGGAAACAGTTAGGCTGTCGTGTGTTTTTGGGTGGCGACCAGGGCCGTTGTGTTTGGTGGTGACCATCTCCCCCCTGCCTTTGCCGGCTCCCCATCCCCATTTCCTGCTTCCTCTTCCCTTCTAGCTGCTGTGATTGTGTTCCTGATGGTGCTGCGGCTGGGGAAGATGGCCGGTCAGCTCCAGTGGGTGGCTGCTGAGCTCTGTGCTGGGTCCCGGGTCTACCAAGAGATCTGTGAGTTACCCCTGTGTGTATGTCTGCCCTCCCCCCGCACCTCTTGGACCGTGCCCAGGCAGATCGCTGGAGCAGGTTACGGGGTCACAGACACTACTGAGGTCTCGGATGTGCCCCACTGCCCCACCTTGTTGCCACTCAGTGTTGGTATTTGCTGTTTGATGTGAGCTTGTTGCTGGAGTTGGTTTATCAATAAATTTTGGTTTGCTTGGTTCCCCCTGATGTCAGTGTTCTCCTTCCCTCTGTTGTACCCCTCTGTGTGGGCTGTGTCTGATCAGTGTGGATATGTTGTCTGGCAGGGCATGGGTCCTTTGCTCTGTGTTCCCCCCTCCCTGTGGTTGTGCTTTGTATCTGTGGTTCCTCTTTGGCTCGGCCCATTGGTACCCTGTGATCTGGGTCATGCCCCCTCTGCTCTTTGCTTGGGTTCCCATGTCCCCCCCCTTCTGTGGTGTGGGACTCATCCTGAGACCTGTTAATCCCATCCCCATGCTTGTTGGACTGCTGCAGCAGTGCAACTGGCTTGTGTTTTTTGGGAAGCCACTGTCCACTCTGTGGTCTTTGATCCTGGCTCTGACTTGCGCTTTGTTGCCTGCCGCCCTCAACCCAGCTGTCCTTCCCTGGCCTGTTGTTCCTGGGTTTGGGGGGTTCTGTGGGTGGTGGTCTGTGCCAGGGGGAACTGTTGGTGTGGTCCCCACCTGTTTCGGGGCTCACCTGTTCTTCCTGGTGCCTGTGCTCGGTTCCCGCACCCCCTCCCCTGGTTGGGGTCCCCTGTCTCACTCATCATGCTGGGTTTCCCTGTGTCCTTGTGTGCACTGTGGTGTGTGGGTGTGGTGTGGGTTCTGAGGGGTCCGTTGTGCCCGACTGTTTGGCCTGTGTCTCGGGGTTTGACAGCAGCTGCTTCTTTGTACCTCCTTACATTCCGGCTCCCTCCTTCCCCACCCACTTGGAGTATGCAAGTATCAGGGCTGGGCAGTTATGTGTGCCACGGCTTTGTTTTTCCTCTCTCAGCCATGTTGTACCATCAGTGTTCTGGGCGTGGTTTCCCCTCCATTCGGTGTACGGGCGGTTTGTGTAAACATAATGGGGGTTTGCTTGGTGTGGTCCTGGGTGGTAGTGTGCCAACTGGGTGTGTTCTGGACCCTCCTCTTCTGTCCCACAACTCCCCGTGGTGGTGTCTGTGTAAACATCTCCCTGCTCAGCGCCCATGGGCGTTCGCTGGGTGTACTCAACCAGCCATCTCAACCCATCCCCATCCACCTCCACCCATCGGGCCCACGGCAGCATCCATGTTAAAATGGCCATAGTTAGGGATATAATGGAAATACTGTAAAACTATTAACTATAGCAGCATGGAAAGTGGCAGTGTAATTAAAGAATGTAACATGGTTCAAGCAAATAAATTCAAGGTAAGTTTTACTAAAGAGTTTGGATCTTTGTTGTTTTGACAAAAGCTACAGAATGCAAAAATTCAATCGGGTGTCCGACCACCATCCATATTCATGTCTGTGGTTGGGGCTGGGTTTTTTTGTAGCTTTCCACCTTGGCTCATCCTTGGTTCTTCTCTCTTTCTGACTGCTATAATAGCTAACAAGGCTAGACATGTGGTCTGTCTCTAAAGTCACTATTAATGATGTTTTATAGAACAGCCAGCAGGTAATTTCAAAGAGAGAAGGCAGTTTCACACCTACCCAGACTCCCTGTAGCTATACATGTACCAAGCACATTATCTTGATGACTTTCTGTTTGTCTGTCTCCAGGAAAATGAGAATGAGAGCCCTCTAAAACATCCAGAACTGTATTCGTCTAAGACTTCCTTAAGCTGTGTTCCCAAAATTATTGGAAAGGATCACTGGGAAGTATGAAGGACTATTTACCAAGTCATGTGATCTCAGAATAAAGATTGTGGACACTAGTTAGCATTGACAATAGTTGTAGTATTATACAAGGATTATCTAAAAGTGCTGTTCAGTCAATTAGTCCTAAGGAGAAACTGGGGCACAGGGAAATTCAGTGACTTGTGCATAATTACATAGGATGTCTCTGACAGAACCAGGCTGAGAGCCCAGGTATTATGACTCCCAGTTTTCAACTGTAAGCATAATTTTAATAAATAAATAAATAAATAAATAATTTTTCTCTACACATCATTACTCTAAAAGGCATTACTTTAAATTAGTACAGTCTTGTGAAGATCTATTTCATTTATCCACTGTGGCTTCAATATTTCAGGGCACTTCTTAATCACCAACATAACTTTAAGCACATGAGCCAAGGGTATAGTTACCATGGCACAAGGGTCTTAGTTGAGCCTGGGCCCTGAACTCTAGGGGTCCTCTTCAAGCAGCCTTGGCCACTAGGAAATTTTCAAAGTTGGCACAGGAGGAGGCAGAGTCAACTCTCTTCCCCCACCCACTCTAAGGCTGATTTTACACAGATGTCCCTGCCAATCAGTGTTCAGGCAGATGTTGGGATGTGTGTCTGTGTAAATAGCAGGCAGTGGGTGGGGGGATGGGTGTCCTCTTGGTGTTCACCCATGTGAACACCGAGCGGGATGGGTGGAGTTGTGTGAGCACTCCCAAACAACACTGACCTTCACCCATCTCCACCCACCTCCACCCACGGAGACCTCTGGAAAACCGGAGGAGGCTCCATGGGTGGAGGTGTGTGTGTGTCCATGTAAAAATGGCCTAAAAATCTTCTATCAGCACTCAGCCTCCTTGAAAAAGTCCCTGTCAAGATGGAAGTTTTCAGAGTGGTCAGGGTTGGAGTCCTGGACCTGATGACTCTTGAAATGTCACTCCTAGTGAGGTTGCTGCCACTCCATAGGACATCACTAAGAGCCAGGGTGGGTACCACAACCTTTGCGTGGAGAAGCCAAAGCTAGGCTGGAGCCTCTGGAGGGCTGCTTCTTAGGAAAACTCAAATCCCTTGTCATTAGGGGCCCCATAATTAGGTCATGACCCTGGACCCATCACAGCCTTGCTATCCCACTGACATGAGCCATCTTATTGACTTAATTGAGATCACTAACATTCTTAGAGTTATACACAAGTTTACATAACCTTGCTTACCTTGGGAAGTAAAACCCTCTGCCCTTCAAATACAAAACATCCTGGATCTTAACTCACCGTTAACCATGCATGAAGTCCATGTAACTTGGGTGTAACTTAACCCCACTGAATCCCATGAATAAAGCAGGACTTCACCTATTGGTTCCAATTGGGCTAGAATGGCACCCTTTGGGATTCTGCATCTCATAAGGAGAGTGTTCAGCACTTTGGAATTGGGCATTAATATGATGCTTCATTTCATACCTTTGCAAATCTATTATTATTATTATTATTATTATTANATAAGGTTGCGCCGGCCCGCCGGCGGCTTTGCCGCCGGCAGGCCGGTCGGCCTTACTGCCCCACCAACCTCAAAACCCACCAGCCGCCACTGAGCAGGCAGGTCCATGTGGCAAGGATAAGGGTAAACCGATCATAGGTATAGGAAATAGTGACTCAGCAGGATAAAGAGTCAGACAGAGCAGAGCGAAAGAGGTGAGTTTTAAGGAGAGATTTGAAGTATCTATCTTCACACACTATTGACATATCACCAAAAGGAGACGAGGGACCTTCTGTGTACATCACAATATAATTTCCTTACCAAAAGACAGTATTGTGTGTGTAGGTTTTGTTTTTTACTCTAGCTGGTCACACATGTAGTAGGGCTCAAATGAGAAGTATTTTAGCTTCTCAAAAGAGATCTCAAGAACCTGAGAACCTTCGTATTTCTTGGTGTAAAATCACTGGGCATGCACAAAATGGCCACCAGGCCATTCTATGTACACAGCCCTTTTCCAAAATGGCAGTGGTAGTGTCATCATCATTTTGGAAAAGGGAAGCCAGTAGGTCTGTGCACAAAATGGCCACCACACATGCACAGACAGGCCGGCCATTTTGCACATGCACAGTGATTTTTAATTTTTTTTTATTTTTTTTCATTCTCGTTGAGAATTAAGTCAAGATGCTGCCGGTTCTCAGTTCATTTTTGGTTCCCAGAACAAACCAAGCATCAACATTCTCAACAAGACAAAAAAAATTAAATGAGAACCAACTTTCAGGCCTACACACAAATAATCAAAATGATTTGCTATGTAGCTTTAATAAATTTTTTAGATATCTGTAGATATGTATTTGTGTCAGTCCTAGTCCCTATTTTATAGTCTGTTAAAGGCAGCATTGAGGAAGGTGTCATGTTCAGTCTGTGTTCATGGGCATTTCAAATATACCCATCATTGGTTTTGAAGCAAAGAATTAGCATCTGATCATCTTGTGATGGGAGGAGAACTCCGAATGGGATTTAAGAGGATTCTACATCTCACAAGGATATTGACCAGTATTGTGGAATTGGGCATTAATATGATGCTTCATTTCATATTTTTGCAATTTCTTTGGTATGTAACAAATGGAACATTATGTAAATAGTCTACAAAATATTCATTAAAATTGCATGAACGTAGCTGATTAATTATTGACTATGTTTTCCACTTAACTATCTTTATTTTACCATTATTATCCAATGAGGATGCTAGTCTTGGGGGACTTTATTGTATGTGTTGATGTTGGCTCTGGGTGGCCAGCCTTTGAATTCCTGGATGTGATGGCATCTCTGGGTTTTACCCAGAACATCCAGGAGAACATCCACAGGACTGACCAGGCACTTGACCTTGTTTCTGAGTTGGATTTTAAGGTCTCAGATGTTCAGGTCACCCCGTTGGGTGGTCTGACTATTACCTCATGTGTCTCAATTTGGGTGCAGCTCTAACCAACCGACAGCACCACAACTGACCTATTGTTTTATGGGCATGGAGACTGATGAATCCAGTGGACTGCAGCAGTCTCATTGCTGAAGTCTATCTGACTGCCCCTTCCAACTAGGGGGTCAACAGCTATAAAAAGGGGCATCTGATTCCCTGGATCCTTGCCAGATGCTAATCATCTTGGCTGTCTGAAGAGCTATCTGTAGGCCAGTCTTCAGCTGTTTAAAGAGTTTATGTGAGCAAACAGGACTGTTCCAAAGGCAAGTGGTTGTACATGTCCACAGACATAGCTGATGCAGAGAATAGACCATCAATGGTGGTAGATGGTTATGTGTCATCCCTGAGAGATCTGAAGTGTGGCATTCCCCTAAGGTTCTTTTCTATCACCTATGCTATTCAGCATATACATTCAACCCTTTGGGGATGTCATGGGCTAGTATGGGGTTGAGTATTATCAGTATGCTTACCCCATGAATCTTGTTGTCACCTGGGCCTCTGCCTTGAAGGAATGCCTGAATGTTATAAGAACATAAGTAGTGCCATATTAGGTCAGACCAATGGTCCATCAAGCCCAGCTACCTGTCTCTGACAGTGGCCAACCTCTTTCTCTTGGGAGAAGTACCCAACATGTCACAATGGGCAATCCATTTTCTATTGTTCCAGCCCCCAGTAGTAAGAGGTGAAATTCCCAAATCTACCTGGCTAATAGTCATAAATGGACCTATCTGCCAAGAACTTATTCAATCTCTTTTTAAAACTAGGTACATTACCAGCTTTGACCACTTCCTCTGGCAGTAAATTCCACAAGTTAATTGTGCACTAAGTGAAACAAATACTTTCTCTTATTTGTTTTAAACCTGCTGCCTTTAATTTCATGGAATGTCCTCTTGTTCTAGTACTCTCTGGTGCTAAAGAGGATAAATAATCTCTTCCTATTAACGTGTTTCACATCACTCATTATTTTATAAACTTCTATCATATCCCCTTCTCAGTCGTCTCTTCTCCAAGCTTAAGCGCCTCAACCTATCTAGCCTCTCTTCATACGAGAGCCATTCCATACCCTTGATCATTTTTGTTGTTCTTCTCTGTGCCTTTGTTTTCTAATTTTACTATGTCTTTTTTTAGATGGGTCAACCAGAACTGCATACAGTACTCAAGGTGCGGTCGTACCATAGATCTATATTGAGGCATTATGATATTTTCAGTTTTATTCTCTATCACTTTCCGAATGATTCCTAACATTCTATTTGCTATTTTGACCTCCACCAACACTGAGCTGAGGATTTCAATGTATTGTCCACAATGGCCGCAATCCAATACTGTTTGGATCCCACACAGAGCCACGTACATGCGCACACAGCTGTGCGTGTGTAATCCATGAGGAGCTGCATTGACTGCACATTGACACGCTGCATTGACAAGCCACGTGCACATGCACACACGTGCACACATGCAGCTCCATGCAGAGATCCACACAACATTGGATTGCAGCCAGTGACTCCAAGATCCTTTTCCTGGCTATTTAAGAATCTCTCATGAGGGACCTTACCAAATGCCTTCTGAAAGTCCAGATACACTATATTGACTGGCTCACCCTTATCCACATGCTTATTTACACCACTAGATTAGTGAGGCATGACTTTCCTTTCCTAAATCCATGTTAACTCTTCCCAATTAAGCCATGTTTATCAATACCCTCAGTAATTATTTTCTTAACAACCATTTCCACCATTTTGCCCAGCACCGATGATATAGCTGGCTGGAAGTGTTGGAGCTATCTCATCCTTAATCCGGGAAAAAATGAGGTGATGCTGGAGAGGAGGGGCAACCAATATGAGAATGCCCTTGCCTCCCTCAGGGCCATGCATGTTTAGAGGGTGCAAGTGGAGGTGGTGGACCACGTAAAGGACTTGGGCATCATTTTAGACCATGCTGTGTCCATGAAAACTCACGTATCAGATGTGGTTCAGATATTCTTTTTTCAGCTATGTAATTTGCATAAATTATGCCCTTATTTATCCCAGACTGAGTATGGTAGGACAGAGCCATTGGGGGCTATGAGTCCTTAAAGGCGGTTAGCACTGACACCTGGATTGTGCTGACAGACCATCAGGTACAACCAGGGAGACTGTAGTGCTTAATTAATGGAGCAGATGTTTAATTAATGGAGTAGCTCACTACAGTTAGAGACACGAGACCAGCAAAATCTCTGTGTGAACTCTCCTGCTTAGAAAGGTAATAGGCAGAGGGGTGCTGGCTGCAAGACCTTCGGGAAGGGTCAAAGCAGGCAAAACCTGACCTAGAGACTGACACCATTTTTATACGACCCTCACAGGGTGGGGGGATCTGTGATCACACTGGTGCGTCCGCGGTGAGTGGGAGGGGTGTGCATACAAGCGCACACGCATGCCCCTTCACTCCCCACTCATCAACACGCACATTTTCACCAGTTGCTCCATGCATGTTGGTGAGTGGGGATTCATGTTAGGTGGGAGCGTGCATGCATGCTGGGCTTTCCCACTCATGAACACCAAGATTTCTGTGTGTTCGTGAGTGGGTGCACCTCATGTGAAAAAGGCCTCAGAGAGCTTCAGGAAGGAGGAGGCTGAGGGAGTACAAGGGGGGCTCTTGGGAAGAGGGACATGTGGGGGGTCGGGGGAGGGAGTATGAGGGGGCTCTGGGGGAACAAGAGAGG
>QEPC01014992.1:4037-21734 GCA_003113815.1 Sphenodon punctatus | reverse complement strand
AGAAAACACTACACCAGCATCTCAAGATATAATAGTGTTTTGACGCTGAAAATGTTGGCTCCCAGTCTGAAGAGCACACTGTGAACTAGTCAGTCCAGGGTAGTATAAGGAAATTACCTCATGCTGCAGCATCTGGGCCTCCTGAATGTGTAGATGTTCTCAATACCAGTTTCTGCCATTCCATGCCTGAACTCTAGCCTTTTCTATGCTCATTTTGACAGCAACGTGAACCAACCTATCATGTCAAGGTAAGGCAGTTGCCTCATTCTATCCCAGGACTTCATTAGCCCAATGAGCAACCTGGGGTGCCTCCACACAAGATACATTGGGCTTGATCCCTGTGTTCCCCATGGCAGGCAACTGCTGCCGCCACACTTCAGGGCCAGTGAAGCAGGACAGAAGGTCAACCCCTATGCGGCAGCTGGGCAGCTTTTGGCCATTTTGCAATGCCCCATGGTGGGCAGAGGCACAGGCCACATGAGTGGATGCACAGCCATGCCTTTCCAGCCACCCACTCCCTTTCTTTGCTTGTTCTGGCTGCTTAATAAAGTCTGACATTTGCTACTGGACATCATCATTGTGTGATGGGATTCTGGGTACCCCTCTACCCCTCTCCAGACTGGCCATGACTTAGTTTCCCCACTGGCCACAGCTCTCTCCAGAACTGTCCCAGTCTGTAAAGAGGGCACCACCCTGTCATCCATTTATCTAGATTGTCCCAAATCAGAGAAATTATGTTAAGTTCCACCCAGGTATCAAATCTGGGATTTTCCTTCAACTGTGTCACCCACTGTCAGTATCCACACAGACACACAGGCATAGGTGACTGGTGATTTTCAATAGTGGGGGCAGGGCACAGGAGTGGGTGCTGGGCCAGGTTCTATGGGGCTTCTGAAAATTGGGGGCACGTGAGACCTGTGCTCCTCCCATGAGTTGCCTATGCACACAAGCACATCAAAACTTGATTAGAGAAGTGTATATGTGTAGATCAGATTAAGTACAAAACAAGATCAATGCCACAAAACAAGCAAATGCATCAGTGGCATTTAGATGTACCTCTCTGCACTGGAAGTTGCCTGACCATAATTGGAATCAGCGGTGCCAGGCAGCTCGTTCATTCTTTTTAAAACTGAATTTGTCAAACCCTGATATCCAGGTTTGACAAATCTGATTTTAAAAACAATGCATGAGCTGCCCAGTGCCACTGTTTCCAATGGCCTTCGGGCAACTTCCAGTACAGGGAGACATGCCTAAACGCTACCCATGCGAGGTTTCTAAAAGTGGATTTTTAATTCCACTGGAGATGTGCACCAGGGACCCATTGTATTATTTTTTTTCATTTTTTGTTTTTGTTATTTAAATCTTTTGTTTTTGTTTTTGTAAATATTGAAATTTTGTTTTTGTTTTTGCTTTCATTTTCAATTTCCGTTGCTTTCAATCGAAAACACATTTTCAGCTGTAACTTTTTTGTTTTTCATTATATTTAGATGAAACCTGGATAGATTGTACCGCCGATAGAAGGCATTATTATGTACCAAATTTAAGAAAGATTGGTTAGATGCTGATTGCAAAACAGTGTCACAGCATCTAAGATCAGAGCACCCTCTGAGAGCACCCTCTTGCAAATCCATCATTTTTCCAAGTCCATACATCCCAGGCCATGTGTGTGTGGGGGGGGGAGTATTTGATTTGATTTGATTTCCACTCTTTTAGTAATGTATGTGTTTTAAACATTTTAGTTGGTATTTTTATTGTCAATTTTATTGTATAAGAATTGTTGTGCACTTCCCCAAGCTGCTATTGTGCAGGAGGGTGTGGGATAAAATATTTTGAAATAAATAAATAAAAATAAATAAATAAAATTAAAGTAATCCAATTGTATAAGTAGTTGAATTATGTTATTTTGCAAAACTCTGCATATACATTCCTGGCTGTAATATCTTTGTATCCCATTTAATGTGGATGAAACTTGGCAGGTTTATACCCCTCCCCAAGCTTACTATCATGCCAAATTTCAGAAGGATTGGTTAAAGAGTCCTGGTGGTATAAGTAATTAACTTATAATTGTATTTCTGGCAGTAACATCTTTGAAGTCCAACCAGTGTACATGAAATTTGGCAGACCTGTCTCTGACACCTTCAAAATCATCTCTGCAAAATATCTAAAACACGTAATAAAGGGTCCCAATTTGATATGCCTGCACAGCATATTCAGAGAATGAGCCTATGCCAGGGATNATATCCTCATTCTGTGCTTGTGAGGGTTGCAGGAAGGGGAGAGGGAGGAAAGGCAAGGATGGGGATTCCTTGGCTTCTACCAGTGAGGCCTGGTGGTGTAAAAATGCCCTCAGGATCGAAGGTGACTGTGACCCTTTGCAAGATCCTCATTGTGCCCGGGAATCAGTAGAGCGCCAGATCCACACACCCACGCACCACTCACACGTGGACTGAAGTGAGGGGGGTAGGAATCCCCAAGAGACCCAGGGATAACGCACAGGAAGGGGCACAGGTACAGGGAGGACACCTTAAACCTACACACCCACACCACACGCTCACCAAGAAGGGGATAGGGAACACCCACAGATGGGAGAAGGGAACACGAGGGCTCAATCACGCTCACCACGCACTCACCTTGCACACCTTTGTTTAGGGAATTCAATACGTTTCTACACATCAACCAATACTGTGGGGCCAGTTTCTCAGGAGCAAGCTCTGAATACCGGCATCTTGGAACGCCGGTTAGATAGCCCTAGCCCAGTCTTGGATAGCCCTAGCCCAGTCCTGCCAGATGTGCCTGCTTGCTCAGGTGCTCTGAGCACCTGGGGGTGCCTGTGATACTGCACATGCGCCCATTTCCCTCAGCAGCGTTAGCCGCGACTCTCCACTCCTCTGGAGCGGCTTGCATCTTTCATGGGGGGATGGAAGCATTCGCCTGCGGCTGCGCCAGCCCCAACACCAGTGGGAATGCAGGCTGCGGCCGTCCAGGGTCTCCTGTGTTCCCCCATACTGGATCCCTCCCTCATGTGGTACCCAGTCCCCGGTAGGAGCGCCTGACAGTACAGCCCACTCCATGGCCATGATCTGGGTGGGACCCCTGGTTCCAGGAGGTGCAAACAATGGAACTGATGGATTAGATGCGGTGCATGATCATTTGTGGCAGGTTCTCAAGAATGGTTGGTTGCATCATACCCCTTCCAGTCAATGAGGTAGAATAAACACCCCTTGGTCCTGCGGGAATCCAAAATAGCGCAAACTTCATATTCTGGTTCATCGGCCAAAGATGGCACAGGGGGAGGTTGAGATGTTGCTGTGTGAAACAAGGGATCATATGCAGGTTTCAATAAAGATACATGAAAGGTTGGGTGAATACGAAGATGAGGTGGAAGCTGTAACTTATACATTACGTCATTGATCTGGTACAGAACAGGGAAAGGTCCCATGTAGCAATGATACAATTTCGGGGAAGGTCATTTGGAGGGGCAACGATGACGATCTACCCACACCATGCCACCAGGAGCTAGAGGTGGGAAGGAACGTCGTCTTTGATTGGCGTAGTGCTTGTATTTCTGTCGTGCCTTGGTGAGTGAGGTGCGTGCATGGGTCTTCTGTATTTGTTGCACCAGCGCTCCTGCAGCTGGAACAGATACTGCAGGAAGGTGGGTCAGATTTAAACGAGGATGAAAGCCATAGTTTACATAAAAGGGAGACGTACCTAGAGATGCGTTGTTCATGTTATTATATGCAAACTCAGCAAGAGGGAGGAACTGCAACCAACCATCTTGAAGGTAATCAATGTAGTAGCGGAGGTATTGCTCCAAGGTTTGGTTAACCCATTCAACTTGGCCATTTGCCTGTGGATGGTAGGATGTTGTTGGTTTTAAGTGTACTTTGAATTTAGAAAAAAAGTGCCTTCCAGAAGCGGGCAGTGAATTGTGAGCCCCAATCTGATATGATCTCTATTGGAATGCCATTCAGTTTAACAATGTGTTAGAGTATCAGTAGGGCTGTGTGCTGGGCGGTCAGTAGATGCTTAGTGGCCATGAAATGAACCATCTTCATAAAATGATCAACGATTACTAGAATGGTGTTGTGTTCTTGCACTGGGGGAAGTTCTACAACAAAGTCTACCCCAATTTGTTGCAAGAGCCCTTGTGGGAGGGGTGCTAATTGCAGGAGGCCTGTTGGCAGTTGTTGACAAACCTTGGTGCTGGCGCAGCCAGTGCATTCCTATACATATCTTTTAACATCAATTTTCAGGGATGGCCAAAAAAGTGCCTTTGAAGTAAGGACAAGGTACGTTGCTGCCCCGGATGTCCCGCTAAGAGTGCATCATGATGGGCCCAGAGTACCTCCTGTCACTGATTTTGTGGTACGTAAATGCATTGGTCGTCCTTCCCTCCCCTCCTGGGCTGGTCTGTCTCCTGTTTTTCTTGGGGGTCCTCATCTTTGTCTACACACATTGCTGCAAAAACAGTTGGGCTGGGGATTGGGTTAGCCATCTCCACTTGCGAACAGGACACCTCATAACAATGAGACAGACCGTCTGCTAGCACGTTTTGACATCCAGGTCGATAGTGTATCTGAAATTGAAAATGGAAAAAGAACAGTGCCCATTGAGCATGTCGGGCATTCATTATTCTTGCAGACTGTAGATAGGTTAGGTTCTTATGGTCCATGATGACCTGTACTGGATATTTTGCCCCTTCCAAATAATGTCACCATGAGTTGAATGCAGTTTTTATGGCCAAGAGTTCACGATCCAATATTGTATAGTTCTTTTCTGCAGCCATCAACTGTCGAGAATAGAAGGCACAGGAAAAGGGTGTGATGGCAGTCTTGTTCCTTTGTAACTGGACCACTCCAATAGCCACGTTGGAGGCATCGGTTTCTACAATGAAAATTTCCTCAAAGTCGGGTGCTTGGAAAAAGGACGTCTTCAATAGACGAAAGGATTCCTGCTGTTCTGCAGTTCACACAAAGGTTTGCCCCTTTTTTAGAAGGCGTGTAAGTGGGGCGGTTATCTTGGCATACCTTGGGATGTACTGTCTGTAATAACTGGTACTTCCCAGGAAGCGTTGTAAGGCTTTAACCGATGCCGGAGCCGGCCATTCATGGATTGCTCGTACCTTGCCAGGATCCATATGTATTCCTTTGGGGGTAATCACGAAATCCTAAGAAGACCACTGATGATAGGTGGAAAGTGAACTTTTCCAATTTACAGTAAAGCCGATGTTGACGTAAGCGCTGCAGCACCATTTGTACATGTCACACGTAGTCCTGCCAAGAGGAGAAAAACACAAGAAGGCCATCTAAATAAGCGATAATATAGACATCTAGGAGATCACGCAAGATGTCATTAATAAAATGTTGGAAGACGGGCGGATCATTGGCTAAGCCAAACGGCATGACCAGGCTTTCAAAGTGACCATATCGCATTCGAAATGCGGTTTTCCATTCGTCTCCAGCACGAACTCGTAGCAAATTATAAGCACCTTGTAGATCAAGCTTCATAAAAAATGTAGCTCCTTGTAGGCAGTCAAGTAATTCCTGGATTAGTGCGAGGATACCTATTTTTTACAGTAATGGTGTTAAGGCCATGATGGTCAAATAATATACAAAAATCCCATAGTCCTTCAACAGGGGACTATCACTAATGAGTAAAGGAGTGACCCATGCTAGGGGCAAACCCTCTAGCTTTCCTATGATAAATGCTACCCTTAGGTCATCAGTAGCATAAGTATGGGGTTGTAACAGAAAGGTCAACTCACACAAGGCTATGAAGCCCTGAAATAATTTCTGATTGCCTGTAAACTTTGCTATTGTGGGGATCTTGGGATCTTGAGGCAAAGAACCCTCCATGGCTGAAGCTGCAGTGGGAGGCACCGGCTGTGGGGGTACCTGGACTGCTGCCAGATCCTTTACCTCGAGGATCAGGGCCTGAATGGCCCTGGTCAGGTCCCCTAGCTCTGTGGCCTGACTCATGGTGCCCAGCCACCTGAGCCAGAAGTTAGCTGGTAATACTGTGAGGGTTGCAGGAAGGGGAGATGGAGGGAAGGCAAGGATGGGGATTCCTTGGCTTCTACCAGCAAGGCCCGGTGGTGTAAAAATGCCCTCAGGATTGAAGGTGGCCATGACCCTTTCCAGAATCTAGTCTAGATAATCACTGGGCCCAGGAATCAGTAGAGCACCAGATCCACACACCCACTCACCTGTGGGCTGAGGTGAGGGGGGCAGGAATCCCCAAGGGACCCAGGGGTAACAAACAGGAAGGGGCACAGGTACAGGGAGGACACCTTAAACCTACACACCCACACTGCACGCTCACCAAGATGGGGATAGGGAACACCGACAGATGGGGGAAGGAAACACGAGGGCTCAATCACGCTCACCAGGCACTCACCTTGCACACCTTCGTTTAGGGAATTCAATAAGTTTCTGCACATCAACCAATACTGCGGGGCCAGTTTCTCAGGAGCAAGCTCTGATTACCGGCATCTTGGAACGCCTGTGAATTGCCTTTATAGCCCTAGCCCAGTCCTGCCAGCTGTGCCTGTTTGCTACTGGGCATTCGGTGGATAAACTTAGCTTGCAATGAGCAGAAACTAGAAGATGACAAAAACAATAGATATTATCAAATATATTAAATGTTATAATTTTAAATTGTATTGAGATAGCAGCTTGCTGAAATGCAACCTGTATGTGCAACAGTGAAAGAGACTGGACAGCTCCTCTCCCTTTCAGTGCTGAAACCCAGATCAGGTCACCTGTCCCAAGTCTAACCACCTTACTTCAATCCAGAGCCTGAAAGGTGTGTGCAATTTGAAGCCTTCGGTGGCGTTAGCTCTCCACTCCTCTGGAATGGCTTGCATCTTTTGTGGGGGGGCAGAAGCCTCTGCCTGCGGCTGCGTCGCCAGCACCGGTGGGAATGCAGGCCACGGCCATCCAGGTTCTCCTGTGTTCCCCCATACTGAATCCCTCCCCCATGTGGAACCGAGTCCCCGGTAGGAGCGCCTGACAGTGCTGTGACCACCCCAACGTCTCTCCCCCACTGGTTACTGGGAAGTTGGAAGCATCTGTTTAGGAAAGATCCAATAGAGATTCTCTTATGTCCTCTGTCACAGTGCTGCAGGACGTGATTGTGATGAGAACTGGCCAGCCTAGATGTGTAAATCATGTCTCCTGATTTCTGGGATGCTATCAACCTGCCTTCTTCCTTGTTGTCTCAAGTCCCAGTTATGTCCCTTCTTTGCCCGCCTCAGGGTCACCCATTATGCCCTCCTCAAAGTCACCACCGATTGGTCCTGTAAATCAGAAAACATGCAGTAATTGGCCAATGAATGTGTTTGTCAGTCTGTTGGGTTGTTCCTACATAGACCTTCCCCCTGCCATGCCAGGTGCCTGCCTCTGGCACTACATGTGCTGCTATTTATCTGAATAATGGTCATCAAGGGGACAACTTGTGTATGCAGAAATGTGTATGCAGCTTTTCTTTAAATCACAACATTCAATTGCTTATAAAATGGATTCCCTTTATCCAATCTTTCCTAAATGTGATACACATCATTCCCTGTATTAGGGATACAAACTCCCCAAGTTTCATCAGAAGTGAATAATAAATTAAAACGTTATAGCCAGAAATAATGTTTCAGTTTTCCCCATTATTTAGAAAACAAAAATTTCTTTTCATTTTCGTTATTATTATTTTTCATTTTCATTATTACAATAAAGAAAATAAAAGTGGAAATTTTCATTTTTGTTATCATAATTTACAAAGGGTGATTTCAGACGTGATGGGGCGCCTAATGGCCCTGTCATGGAATCACCTTTTGATTCCCCGCCAGAATCAACAGACAACAACAGACAAGCTGGCTGATTCCAGCAGGGAATCCAGGGAGGGGGATGCGCGTCGTAATGTGCACCCACACAGCCTTGCCTCCCCACACTCCCCAGGCCACCCGCCTTCCGGGAGATGGATGGGCGCAGTGGCCAATCTGGCCGCTGCGCCCGATTCTGTCCTGGGGTCTGGACCATGGCCTGAATCAGCGGCAGTAACAGATATTACCGGCCGCCGATTCTGGGCCGTGGTTCAATTAACCACGTTTTCAAAGATGGTGCCCAGACCATCCTCGAAAACGTGGTTAATTTGCTCACTGCCGGTGGTTCACCATGGTGAACATCTGGTGGCGAGAAAACACACATTACATGACCATCTGCCACCACAGGGGATTGTCCGTGGTTGACCGTGATCACGTAACATCTGAAATTACCCAAAAACGAATTGCACACCCCTAAAATCCACTTGATTGGCCCGCTCATCTAAAAACAGTCTAAGTGGGGAAACTAAGTCATGGACAGTCTGGAGAGGGCCAGAGAAGATGCTAATCTCATCACACACCCCACTCTGCCACCCTGGGGGTGTGAAGCAGGGCAAGGGCTGGGCTGGCTCCCAGGGCTGTGTGCGGTAAGACATTAACGGCTGCTGCCGTGTCTCATTGACATGGTTAGCAGAGAGGCTTCTGGCAAGCTGTGGTCTCCAAGGCAAGTTGTGAGTGGAGCGGGCCAGCAGAGGGTGAGAGGGCAGGAGGGTTGGCTGGCCTGTTCATGTATTTCCAAGCCGGGGCTTTCCTGGGAAAGGAGGAAGACGTGTTTTCTGCCTGCATGCTTGGTTCACCTACACCCCAGGCTGTCTCTCTGAATTCAGCCAAACCCATGGGTGTGTGCAACTCTGGTTTGGGTCAGCCACGAGCCTGCTCCGAGACTCCAGTTCCTTCCCTGTGTCTGAAAATATCCAAAGTCTAAATGTGGTTGGACTTTTATTAGGTATAATATCTGCACATATTTTTTTGGAAGTCCTGTCACTGCCTGCTGTTTCTTGAAAGAGAAGACCATTGGCTAATTCTTTGAAACTTGTGGTATTTGAGCAATATCAGCCTTATTAGCAATAGAGGACTCTGCTCAATGGTTGATACATCATATAAAACATGGCGTTTATTTCACCTTATTATACACAGAATTTGGCACAAAATGAAATAGCCCAATTTCCTTACATTGAAGGCATAGAATTTAGGAGGTGCCTCAACCAACCTGAGAGCATAGGAAACTGTTTATCATGCTATTTATGTTCACACTCTCTAATACTTGCTTGCATTTTCTCACTAATAATTTGCCCTTCACTTAAGAATGATACTTGACAGACTTATTTCCTTCAAACTGGATCATCACTGCCTCACTCATCCCGTGCCTCACCACCATGAAGAAGAAATTTTAGCACCATTTACAGAGGCAAGAGTCACGTTTCCCTCTCTATTATGATATGAAGTATTTGGGGGCATGTTATGCAAAGGGATTTGTAGCAGTTCTTTTGAGAAGTAAAGGAAAACATAATCTTGTACTGGGGGAAGAAAGGAGGAATTTTCAAATGTAGCAATTAAGCACACAACTCCCATAAATTTGCAAATTCCTTAATCTATAGTTAAACCTGACAAGATTGTCCAGTCAGGAGGTCAGTGTAGGAAGTAGAATTACCACCACTGGGGTCACTATAAATAAGGATGGTTATATTGAGAAGTACAGGATAACAGCATAGGAGAAAAAGACAATCAGATCTTTGGTATTGCACTCAAAGGTTATAAAGGAATATATTCTGTGCTACTATTATACTGCTTTAAGATATAATTTATATCCTTGTACAGAATGATCAGTTCTCTCTTTCAGGATCTGATTTCTGTTCTCTATTAATTCTTGATAATTTTATGCCTTCTTGACAAGAAGTAGAATAGATATCTAACTCCTATGTATTATGCATCTCAGCATTTTATATTCAAATCCTGTGTTCTGATTTCCCCCCTCTCCCTGTATAATTGGGTCATCAGGTTTTCCATTAAAAATGCTTAAGAGAACATTACAATTAAACTCTAAATCTATTACATTTTTGCCTGAGTAAGTTTATGATGTTCTTATTTTAGTATCCTGGGCAAAAAAAAATATTTCTTTAAATAAAAAATGAAATGAGAAACATTTAAGACATGCTTTTTATAGTAATACACTAAAGTCACATTGAGAGAGAAAAAAAAGTCTTGAATGCAACAAGATGACTTAGATTCATTCTTGTTAGGTTTTGAGAAATTTAAACCAGAAAAAAAGGCTTAGCTGCCTTGTGCTCAAATCTGAAATGAAAACCCATATCACTCAAGAGTCTCAAGTTTCTTAAAACTGCTTTAAAAGTGCCTGACTGCAGCAATTAATCTGTTATTTTAAATGAGGAAGCAGGTTAAAATACCTTTCTAGCATTTGCACTACTACTAGCAGAAATGTTTCCTCCAATACTAAGATGGTATATTTATTTAGTGTGTACCAATGTATGAAAGTGGACACTGTATGTTTTTTAAATGGTCACTAGTTTGTAAGTGCCTATATAATGCATAGGCATATTCTGTTCTTTCCTGCGTGACAAATGTGTGGACAGCCCAGCAGGAGACTATTCTGACCTCAAGTGAGTGCCCTCGAGCTGTCCACAGGAAGGTGCTGGAAGAGGCAGGCGCAGATGGCCCAGGTACACAATTATTTCAGCCTGGAATACAGCATAATAATCAACCCCATGTAAAAAGAGCATTGTTACAGTAGATTTGACCTGGAAACCGTGACACTCAGGATGCAAACCTACCTTCATCTCATCTAGGGTTTTTTCAAGGGAGAAATTACTTCATCAGATGTTAATGTCAGGTTTCAAATTGTGTTTTATTTGGAATTTCTCCTGTCTTACACTCTTTGCCATCACAAACATTGCATTAGTGTAAAATAAAGGAGTTTAAAGTTATGATAAAATTATGTTGTTGATATTAACAAGGAGTAAATATCACTTTCTGCTTCATTTCAAATAAAGCACTATCGCCATATTCTTTCTCAATGGCATATATTGCATGTAATGGGAAAAGCAAGAAAGGGTTTAATTCATTTGTTTTTATTCTCTGTAGAATAAAGGTGGGAACAAATTGTGGTGGGTGTGGTAATATGTATTTTTAGCAGGAATCAAAAAATACTTTTCAAAATAGTGTCAACCATTTGAAGCAATGTTTTAAAAACAAATTTAAAAGTCAGTCACTCCATTGGCCTCCAAAGATTCAAAAGGTACCACGGACAATTGGAGACAATGCTTCAAATCCTACTTATTGTGAGACCCCAGATGATGCTGACAGCACTATCGGGGGGGGGGGGTGCTATTTGCAAACATGATTTTTACATTAGGTATGCAGTTATCATTTTAGATATCTGAGATGCTACAAAAACATTTTGCTGAAAAATAAACTACTGGTTTTCTGCTTAACACCAGGATTACAAAATGTGATGTCATGAATTATTCATATTATTCGATTTAATGTAATCATTTTCTTCCCTGCGTTAAGCCTCTATGAATAGTATCCTACACAGCCACTGTTTTGAAGAACTTAATTCTAGGGGAAAAACACCTGGCATTAACTGACAGTGAATTAGGCTCATTGTCACACGGAAAAAATACTTCTGCAATTTAATCCTTGATCTTCTGTATATGCTGACTCCAAAGAGCATTTGTCAACCACACAAAAAGAATCAACCTTGAGAACAACAGAAAATATAGAGAGGTGAATCTTAGACAGTGGCACTGAATCCATGTGGATGTTGCAAGCACCAATGTAACTGGGTAATGGTTTTTGGTCTTATGATCATTCAGTGCAAGAATTAGCTCTCATAAATCTTTACTTTAAAAAAAAGAAAAAAAAGATGACAAATCTCAAGACAATGGCCCTGTGGAAAGAAGCGTTGCTCAAGTGTTCCTGAAAAGGTACACGTTGATTTACTTTCTGAACTGAAGAGATAAAATAAAATATTTAGCCAACTGCAAGGTTGGGGGAAGGACACTAATTTCTAAAATAAACATTTTACCTCCATGGAAGCAATTTTATTCAGAATCAAAGTCATATTTGTCATAAGAGTTTAGATGGTTCTCAATGCAACATGCTCACAATCTGGAATACACACACAAAAAACCCACTCCTCTCTTCTGAGGAAGAAGTACCTGATATTATAGCTAATCACAGCAGAGGTGTATACCACTGATACCAATCATGCCATATGTCATTCTGAGGCAGCAAACACTAAAAATAACTAAAAACAACAAAAACAAAACATTTCATTCTTTAACAAAATTAGCAGCAAAGGAAAAAATATTTAAAAAATAATGCCATAAAGGGCAGTTGTTCTAAAAAAATCTTAGCTGCTACAAAAGCAAAACTGATATTAGCTGAAGTTCAGTCAGGGCACAAAATTAAAAATCACCAAACGTCTCAAGTGATAAAGTGAAAACCATGTTTCTGAGATGAATTTCATGGCGATGCGGATCCTGCACTGTTTAAATGAGAAAGTATTTCCTCCCCACACTAGAGAACTTTATTGTAACACTTTGAATGAAAAGGTTGACGAGTCATTCTCACATACAATGTGACACTGTTTTGCAATTGTGCACTGCAGCGTCCACTTCATAAAACTGCAGTAGGATTTCCAAATCAAACGTTTCCTCAGGCTGGAAAACAAACTGCATATTCTGTTTGCTTCATTTTATCTAAGATGCCTATTCCCCACCCACCCCCACCCCCAACCCTGTCCTTTCCTTAGCAGTTTGGAAAGCACCAGTTCACCCCACCATAATTATTATGCACTTTTATTTATTAATCACATTCACAATGCATTTGAACTGTATTCTAATCAAAATTGTGAACTGGGCCAGAAGATGTGGCAGCCGTGTCACTTTGTATCAGCAGTCTTTCTTTTATTCCAATACCTCTCTGACCTTCAGCAATGGTGTCATGTGCTTCTATAATGGTTCTCATTGCTTCCTTTCGCAAGCAGCCATAGCTCCCCAGAGACTATCTGCATGGGAAGATAACTTTAAGAGCCTCTAGGGGTCGGTTTCGGTTTTCTCCCACGGTGGCTAAAAAACAGTATAAATAAATAAATAAATTTAAAAGCCCATTTGTTAAAATCCAGATATTTTTGTATGTGTAGTTAGGTGGGGGTTTTTTGTTGTTTTTTTAAATCACATGTACGGAGCAATACAGCCCCTGCTTTAAGTCTCTCAGCAAAGCTACAGTCTAATTACTGCCTGCTGAGTAGCACAGTTAAACACAATCCATCAGAAAGCCTTAAAGATACAATATCCTTTTTCATGAACTGTCTGCCTGTCAATTCGAAGTCACCCTCCTGCTTTAAATCAACCAACCACAGAGCTGTTATGAACAGCAACTGATTTCCCATGCAGTGCTGCAAAACAAAATCACACCGTATCCTATTTTAATGGGCACAGTTTTTCAACTGCATAACAAGAGGTAGCTGGCACTGCTGAGCTGAGCCATATCAAAAAATGGGTTCAAGTAGAAATAGCATGGAACCCTTGAAGTATACAAGCACAGATCCAATTACATGTGCATTGTGATGCTCAATACCAATTACTGCCAAATAACAGTGCAGCATGTTTTTCCCTTAGTAGTTGCATTGTATATATTGACTGCTTTCATTTTTTGTTCCAATGGGATTCAATAAGATAGCATTTTAAGTCATGAATTCTAAATATTATTTTATTAATACAATGTATATTTATGCACAAAGACTTTTCTAAAGGGATTAGCATAGGAATATCATTCTACGCCAAACTCGCATCAGTGCCTTTAAGCTGAGAATAGTGTTGTGTTTCTTATGGATATACTCCATTCTTTTCTTTAGACCTATTGCAGCTAATGGGAATTTATACAGATATAAATGTTTCCATGTATAATAAAACACATTTTGAAAAACACTGCACTAACTTGAAGGAAGGTGGTGTTCACTACAACAGAGGGAGGGAGACTGGGGGTGATAACTGGAGGTTTCCCATATAAATCTTTCAAGATCCCTTTATATTAAGTTACATATTGTCGAATACAATTAATTCATTTAACAATAACTGTCAAAGCTGTAGCAGATTTTATTGTTTATCTTTTGGTATGTATGCTTATGAGATATGGGTCTTATTTCTGTTGAGTATGTTATGTATGTTTACTGTTGGTTTGTTTGTCTTTTTCTGTCTGGGCTATAGCGAAGGCTGAGCCTTAATATATATATAAAAAACAATAACTGCTAAATTCCCCTGTGTTAACAACAGGATATAAGAAAACAGAATTTGCCATATTAGAACAGACCCATGGTCCATTTGGCCCTGTATCCTGGCCAGATGAACACCAGGACAATAGAAAACTTTGGAAGTGTCTCTGGAAGGGATGTGCGAACAGGATGGAGTTCGAATGTTCAGCCATTTGGACTAAAAACTTAGTTCGGGTTCATGGGTTCAGTCTGGTGGAGTTCGGAACCCCTGAATGTTCGGCGGAGTTTGGCACTGCTGGGAGGCTTGGGGCACTCCAGGGACCCCCAGGAGGACCCATGGTAGCATGGCAGGCCTTCGGAGACCCAACAGCAGCAGCAGCAGAGACCAAGAAGGCTTGGCATTTGGCACCTCGGGTCGTCCGGGCAAGCACGCTTGGCGCTTGGCCCCTGGGGGTGCCCAAGGTGCCAGGGCTGGCTGTCAGAGACCCAGCAGCAGCAGCAGAGATCGGGAAGGCTTGACACTTGGCACCCTGGGTTTCCCAGGTAGGCAGGCTCAGCGCTTGGCCCCTGAGGGTGCCCGTGGAACCAGGGCTGGTTATCTGAGACCCAGCGGCGAAGGCAGCAGCAGCAGTAGCAGCAGAGGCCAGGAAGGCTTGGGGCTTGGTGGCTGGCATCCATAGGGGGAAGGGCATTTCAGGCTTGCATCGGTGGAGCAGCAGCAGAGGCCTGGCCATGGTTTGGTGACTGGCACCCCTACTTGCCCGGGCATTGCCGACTGGCATCAGTGGAGCAGCGGCAGAGGCCCAGCCAGGGCTTGGTGTCTGGCACCCATGCTTGACTGGGCATTGTAGACTGCCAGGCATCAGTGGGGCAGTTGCAGACAACAAAGTGGAACAACAGCCCTCCCTGCCTGGAACATAGGCCCCAGAACCCTGACAGTGGTTCCTGGGGCTGGAGTGGTTGACTGCTTCTTGATGCAGTGGAATGACAGCTCCCCATGAGCGGAATGACGGCCCCAGAACCCTGATGGTGGGTCCTGGGACTAGAGTGGCAGCTTCTAGATGACGTGGATGGACAGACACCCGTGCCTGTAATGTAGGCCCCAGAACCCTGATGGTGGGTCCTGGGTCTGGAGTGGCTAGCTGCTTCTCAGCAGGGCATTGTAGACTGGCTGGCATCGGTGGAGCAGCAACAGGCTGGTACCCCTGCTCGGTCGGGCGTGGCAGGCTGGCTGGCATCAGCGGAGCAGTGACAGAGGCCTAGCCAGGGCTCGGTGACTGGCACCCCTACTTGGCCAGGTATTGCAGGCTGGCTGGCCTCAATGTGGGAAACTTGCAGGCAAGTGGAACGACAGCCTTCCCTGCCTGGAACGTAGGCCCCAGAAACCTGATGGTGGGTTCTGGGGCTGGAATGGCCGGCACCCCTACTTGTCCGGGCATTGCTGGCTGGCATCAGTGGAGCAGAGGCCCAGCCAGGGACTGGTAGCTGGCACCCCTGTTCGGCCGGGCGTTGCAGACTGGCTGGCATAGGCGGAGCAGTGGCAGAGGCCCAGGTAGGGCTCAGTGGCTGACACCCCTACTTAGCTGGGCATTGCATGCTTACATCCTACTCTCCAGATCTCAACAAGGTATTCTGCCAATTGGTCAGCCTGCCCGGTGGTGAATCACGTGGACACCCAGTAGCAGACATTGGCTTGCCAGGGCACAGTACACGTGGCACAGCAGAGGCAGCATAAGCGGACATTGGGTTGCCGGGGCACAGAACCCATGGCACAGAGAGCAGAGGCGGCATTGGCAGCAGAAGCAGATATTGGATTGCCCCCTATGGGGACAGCTTATGCCCTTATGATGCTCTGACAGCAGAGTCCACACACCACATATTATTTGAGTGTCATCTATATGACTCCATTTGTGGGAAATTTTTGGACACCCTTATTTCAAAGGCTCCAGGTACCACAGCAGTATACTTGGCCCAGAAAGCACTCGCTGACACCTCTTTGGAGATGACTAGGCAGGTCCAGAATTTTTTGACAGCAGCCATGGAGATTAGGAAATGTTTTCTTTCCTCTAAGACAACAGATGATGCTCAAGAGCTCTAGAACCATCCCCTTCTGTTTCCCCGAGGATCTGTTGTGGAGTCAATTAATTAATTTAAGCCGGTTTTAATATATGGATCGCTGTAGTAGATGATATTCTGGGGACCAGAATTATGGTAGGATCCAAGTTTCTGAAATTTTATATTAGACTGTTTTGTATTAGATCTTATGTTGTTTGTTATTTTGTTGTTGTATTGTTGGCAATGGCCTCGGGTGATGCAATCAATTTAAATTTGAATTTGACATTGGATTGACCGGACACAGAACCTGTGGAACAGCAGAGAAGGCAGCAGCAGGTTATTTCTGGGCATTAGCATTGACACTACACATAGTGAGTGGGGCGGAGCTGAGAAGCAGACGCCACGCATAAAGCAAGTACGATAGGGGATTAAAAGAAACGTGAGACCCAGCACTCTGCCTCCCTGGGAGAGCACAGCACAAACAAGATTGGCCGGGAGTGGATTAAGAAGCGATATTGCTTCTTCCACTGACAAGATTGTCTGGGAAAATTACATCAATTGCGCATTGGGCTTGAGGTAACATTTGCACACACAAAGGTTGTGCAGGGTGTTTTGCAGCTCCACACAGGTCTGGAATTAGTTTTCATTGATTGTCCACTGAAGAAGGGATCCCTGAAACGCATTTGGACTCATCAATTGGATTTATTGTATCCATTTATTGTTTTATCTATTGCGTTTCCGTGACGGGACACAAACATACATTGTATATTTTTATGTTAATTATATTTAGATTTTTTTACTATAATAATTTGATTTTTAATAACAGACTGGTCCTGCAAAGGACACATTTGCAATTGATCAATTTTCTTGTCAATTATGATGACTTTCAGGGTAGCTATTTTATATTGATGTTTGTATAATAGAAGGAATATTGCAACAGTGTTATATTAATGTCAATTGTGTGTTGTGCAAATATACACAAATTGGTATATGTAGTTTCTAGTCATATTAAAGATTCTGGTTTATATATCCTATATTGCAATTTGAGATTATTCATACAATAATTAGGGAACAGCTTTGGGCTTTTTTCTTTTTGTTTTCAAGTGCTGCACTATCCGGTGGATAGTGAGAGAGAGCTTTTTTCACCCCCCTTGTTTCTCGGTGGCTGGCACCCCTACTTGGCCGGGCATTGCAGACTGGCTGGCCTTAATGTGGGACACTTGCAGGCAAGTAGAATGACAGACTTCCCTGCCTGGAACATAAGCCCCAGTACCCGTGGCACAGCAGAGACAGCATAAGCGGACATTGGGTTGCTGGGGCACAGAACCCATGGCACAGACAGCAGAGGCGGCATTGGCAGCAGCAGCAGACATTGGATTGACTGGGCACAGAACCTGTGGAACAGCAGAGAAGGCAGCAGCAGGATTTGCCTGTGCACAGCACCCATAGAGCCAGGATGGTGCGATTTGCCAGGGAAGAGCTCCCATAAAGCAGCAGACAGCAGCAACAGGATTGCATGGGCACATTTGGATTT
>QEPC01014991.1:796679-820718 GCA_003113815.1 Sphenodon punctatus | reverse complement strand
ACAGCACTACTGGGCTTCATGTGACTGATTAAACTCCTTCCATGCATGACTTTGCAAGTTATAAAACAGGTTGGGGAGGGGAGGCCCTCCCCAAACATATGCCCCAGTCACCATATGTTTGTAGCCCCTCCACTGTTTTGTGGTTTGGTTTGTAAGCCGCCCCGGGCTGCATGGCAGGAGGGGCGGGATATAAATCTATTAAATAAATAAATAAACAACAAAATAGTTTGTGGTTTTGTTTGTGTATCCCCTCCTCTGTTTGGGGAGGGGCCAATGGACAGCAGGCAGGCAGGCAGGCAGGAGAGGCAGCGAGTCCAGCACAGCAGGTCCAGGGATGGGTGCCCCCCCCTTTCAGGAGGTCGGGAGGGGCAGTCCAGGGGTGCAGGGAGGTACACTTTACAGGGGATCACAGGCAGCCAGTGCGGGCAGCTTGGGGCCCAGGCCCAGGGTGCCCGGCCCGATGAACCAGGTGGGGCCAATGGATCATGCCCCGGCAGTAACCCAACACTGACATGTGGTGGGCGATCAGGTAGTAAGCCTCAAAGGGGTCATGCACAGAGAGCCCCAACTGAACATCAGAATGGGACCACACCTGCGCCAGGGCCATCATCTCCGCCACGGAAGGCTCCGTTACACAGCAGCCAGCTGCAGGGGGCCAATGAAAATGCCCCAGCCCCAGAAGCTGGTGATACACCACCACACGGGTGCGCTGGTACCCACGCGCCCCGTGAACGCAGCCAAAGTAGGACACAGCCAAGGCAGGTCCCCCATCTGCAAGGCACAGTGAGTAGGCGCCCAGGCTGCACACCCACAGTGCACTCACGGTCTCTGCCCCATCCAGGGCACATGTGAACACCTATTCTCGGGGACGCGCCCATCAGGGAAGCGAACCAGCCCCAGGGTCTCGGCATGCAGCCGGCAATCACGAGCACTCGCCTCATAGCCGAGGTAGCGGAGTCCAGAGCTCACGCTCGCGAAGGTGGACGAGTGGCGGCTGTCCGGCATGCCCAGGAGCAGCTGCACGGCAGGGCTACGCCACAGGTCGAATAGGGACATGGTCTCGGTGTAGGTCCAGATACGGGGGTCCCCATGGGGGCCTGGAAGCAGGAGCCCTGTGGATGGACATGCAGCCATGGTCCAACCACATGGGGAGAATAGCACCGAGCTCAGGGGGCCTCAAACACATTCTGGGGTCGGGGGGCCTCCAAGGGGTCCCGACTCCCAAGGACAGGAATAGCGGCCACGGGCCGCAACATTGTTGCACAGCAGAGTGAGGCATGGGGCACGGACCCAGTACAGCTGCACAACACAATAGCATTCACATACCAACTAATCAGCCCTCCAAGGCCACGGAGCAGCAAACATGCAGGGGGGGTGTTGATGGCTGCTGGCATCCAGCTGCACAAAGAGGGCGCGGAGCCACGCGCCCATGCAGGGGGGGCAGTACTCGCCCCACAGGCCTGGCCTGCACCCCAATGGGTGTTTGCACACACGCCCAACCAAGGGGCTACATAACTGTTCCACAACCCACCTGGGGCCCCCACCACCATGGAAAGGGCAGGCACCTACTGGAGGCAGATCGTGCTCTCAGTCATGTGGGTCCAGCAGCTAACTGGGACGAGAGAGGAAGGGGATAAGCCAGTAGATAAGGACAGTAGATAAGCCCAGCTACATGTTGTTGAGTCTCTCAACTCAGTCCTTCCCTAGAATAAATGCAGCAGGGGACTCACTGGGTTAGAAACTTGTAAAACATGCTTGGTAGGGGTGGGGTGTGGGGAGCTGTGGGCCTTTCTAGCCTGACACAAGACCCAAGGGGTGTATAGTGAGTCCAGTTAATAGTCCTTTGGGGGTCTGAGAGAGGACTTGTCTTTGGATTACAGGGCAGCTAATAAACTAGGTATGAGTGTAACTAGCTGGCTATGCTCTCTCAAAGCCTAAGATGTGTCATTACGATAACATTCAATGCAGATGAATCTGCATTGAAAATCAGGCGAGGGAGGGTGCCAGCAGATTCTCAGAGGAGGAAGACTAAGATGGGACCGGGCCTCAGAACAAGGAGGCTGGTAAAGGGGTTAGGGATGGGGGGGATAGGGAGTAAAGAGAGGGAGGATGGGGATAAAGGGANGTGGGGCAGTTGTAGAGGTGCAAATGGGTGTGGGCAAGACTCTGTCTGCTCTTTCCCGGTAGCCACGGAAGGCTCGAAGCCAACGGCGAGCATGGAGCAGGGACTCGGGGTCCCCCACTCCCTACAGCTCCGGCAGCACCTCCCCTGCCCATGCGCTTCCCCAACCCCTAGTCCATGTCTATTTCCCCTAGTCCATGTCCCCTAGACCCCCTAGACCCCTAGTCCATGTCTATTTCCCTGGCCCATGCACTTCCCCGACCTCTAGTCCATGCTCCATGCTCGCCGGCAGCTTTGAGGCTCCTTCTGCGGTTATACCGGCGGAAGGCATTCAACACACAGAGCAGGGAGGGACGCTACACACGAGGCGAGGGAGGGAGTGCTGTGTAGTGTACTGTACTACACCTGACCCAACACAACTGGCAGCCAACACAGAGGGGTGGAGACTGGAGAGGTGATTGTGCACCGCCCTGCACAGGTGGGGGTACAAGGATGACAGTGTGCTGTCAGTGCAGACAGAGCCCGCAGCCACCTCCTCCTTGTCCTCTCATATCTCCCCTTATATCCCTCCTGCCTGGCTCCATCACGACACATCACGATGCACAGTGCACAGCACAGCCAGTTTAAATCTCCCTCCCTGGCTTGCGTTGTTGCTAGCTGTCTAGCAGCGACGCAGCCTGCTTAAAGTTTCTCCACGGATATGTGAATTTATTTCTGTAGGTTAATGTAATAAGAAAGCTGATTTTGGGGCATAGAAAGTATATCGTGAGCAACACAGCACAGCAGTAATTGTATTATTAAAAAACAAGAACAATATTGTAATGATTAAGAAAAAATTAAGATATACAGAACAACAGGGATTTGAACCCGCATAATGACAGGTAAACATTTTAAAGCAAGCAGTGACCTTAACCACTATGCCAACAGAGTTCTGCTATTCAGTACTGCTTTTATGTTGGTGTGAGATTTACCAACAACTGGCAAAAGCTTCTGCAACGTACTACAGAGAACTCTAGTGTCCGGGCCGGGGGAGGGAAGGTGGTCTGGTCACGTAAGGATGGTGGGGGCAGGCGCAGGGCAGTCATTGCATTCGTGAGGGCGTTCCGCGACTGCAAGTGAGCGTAATGCTGGCTGCCGTAGGGGGCGGGGCATAATAGCAATGATAACGCCGCCTGGCTCGGCTGCGCTAATCTGGGGTTAATGTCATAAGTAAGCATTTATTGGTTATTTATATTACAAAGTATGGCAAACACAGCTATATTTATAATAATAACACAACAAACAATAAAACTAATATAAAAGTAATCATGAAAAAAATGGTTAAATGTAACAGTGGGGATTTGAACCAGCTGAATTACAGCTACAAGTTATATAGCAAGTGGGGACATCAACAACTATGCCAACTAAGCCCTACTGCTCAGCTCCCTTCTTCTAGACTGAGGAACTTAGGAATGAGGATTTTACGACCTCATGGACTTCGTTCACACAGCACATGAGCACACTTTATTAATTCAAATTCAAAATGACTCGGTCAGCCAATACACAGGTCATTTTAAACTCAAACCAGGAGTTTTGTTCAAAAACAGTCATTTTAAGCTATAACAAGAAGTTTTGTTCAAAAAACTTTACTTTGGAGATCAATTTACATTTCCATACAATATCAATTTGCCATATAATAAAAACACCATGCATGTATTTAGAAGAAGGAGCAGTTACTGCGGTACAGAGCAGTACCACACACACAGCACCAGCAGTCAGTGTCAGCATGACCATTCACAGTCACACAGACACACACAGCACAGCGCAGAGGCGCAGCGGCAGCATAGTCATATTATTAGCTATAGCCAACTCCACTCCCTTCAGGAAACCGCGATAGACGCTCATCATGCCTGTCTCTCATATATGAAATTGGCGGAACGCGGTAAAAGACCGCTGATTAACGATCAGCAAATCGGTCAAACACATACATGCCGCAGATGCGGATTCTTGTGGTGGAACGATTGCAGAATCGCGGGGTACCGCGCAGAATTCTGCGAGGCGCAATGTGGGATGCCGAGGTTGAGGAATGGAATTGTGGTGCAGTAACAGCTGCTGCCGCAACAGCCCTAGGGGGTACCCTCTTATAGGAGCCAACACAGTCCAGGCAAAGTCCAGAGGGTAACAAGTCCACAGTCCTTTATTAGACTCCAATCCCTAGGGCTGCCAGCTCAGTCACCTCCACCCTGCAGGCCCAGGTCCATCTCTTACAAGCTCAGGAGCAGCCCCCCTTGTCCATCTAGTCAGGTCTCAAAGCCCCCAAGCTCTGGCCAAGCCTTCCCCAGACACGAGGCTCCCTCCTGGGCACAGCCTCTCCCAGTACCTGGTTCCACCCTCGTTCTTGAGCCTTCAGCACCCTGGAGAGCATATAGTAGCTCGGCTTCTAAAGAAGATGTGGCTCTTTCAGCTTGCAGGCAGAGACTGCTCTCCTCTCTGCATTGCCTCCTCTTATATCCAGTAGAGTTGGCAGGGCCAGGCTTCTTCGTCTTCATCCTTAAAGGGCCAGCATCCTGCCCACTCCAACTCAGGGTCTCTCAGCCTGTTCCCTTCACAAGCTGGTCCCAAGCTATGGGGCTGGTTATGCCATGCCCCTATGCTTGATCAGCCCTCTGGCTGGCCCACGCAGCCCCCTTCTTAAAGGGACAGCAGCCTTGCAGGACTTCTCTCTGCTACACCCGTCCCCCTTCAAGGAGACAGGTTTCTACCAGAGAAGACTGGCTTCTCTAGTAGAGTGCAGCTTCTTTCCCTGGGGAACAACTTCAACCCAGGTTTACAATCGAAACCCCCCTTTTCTCCAGGGTTTCTCAGTTGGGGAGCCACCTGCACCCAACTGCTTTAAGGAATTAACTTTTCCTGTTGGGGAGCATTTCTCCACCCAACTTACAGGCGTTTAGGGGATTCACACAGCCCCACATTACCTCCACCAACCCTTTCAGGATTTTACATATTCCTCACAAGACCCCTTTGGGTTCCTTCCGGACCTACCAGCCCTTGGACCCTCAAAGCCAGAATACTCTGGCGATGTGCTATGCAAGCACAATTTGGTCCCTCCCAGAGCTCTCATTTGTCTTTGGGTGGTTGGCTCCGTCACCTACACCCTACCACCCATAATCACAATTTTGCCAGCTCTCTGTTGCCATTTGTCCCCAGCTGGCTCAGTCACCTACACCCTGCTGGGTCCCTGTTTTCCTACAACTTAAATTTGTGCCTGGTGACCGGCTCAATAGCCTACACCCTGCCCCCTAGGCACAAGAAGGTACCAGCTGAATCACCTCCCTGTACCCCTTTTGCCTCTAGGTACACTGCTGGGTGCATTAGGGTACCAGCTCAATTGCTCTCCAGGTACCCACTTATCTGGTGAGTCAGATATACCTTCTCCTTCCTTTTAAGCTTGGGCTCTACAGAACTGCAGACATGGTCTGTTATAGCCAGAACTCTACTGGGCCAGTTTTCAACTAGCAAAACTAAAGCTTCCTACTTCCACGCTACCGAATTGTATGGTTTATAGTGCCAAGATATTTAAAGAAGATCAGGCATTTCTGACCTACCAAAGTGTGCTTTCATCTTACCCAGATATGTTATCGGAGCCCCAGCCTGCCTGCACTGCCCCCTGCCAGAGTCAACGACGCCGGGGACCCCCCCTCTCATCCCACCTCAAGCCCCGAATTGCCCATGGACTAAACAAACCACTGTGCAGCTGCTCTTCTGATTGCGGGAGGAGACCCTCAGGTGCGCGAGGGTTGGGGCTTCACCCCCAGGACTATAGAAATTGACAGCGACGCCTGGCAGTGCCAAGCCCCAGCCCGCCTGCACTGCCCCCTGCCAGAGTCAATGATGCCGGGGACCCCCCCCTCTCATCCCGCCTCGAGCCCCGAATTGCCCATGGACTGAATGAACCACTGTGCAGTTGCTCTTCTGATTGTGGGAGCGTCGATTTTTGGTCAGCGTCGATTACCATTTCAGCCCAGGATTTTGGGATTTGATTGGCAACTTGTATGTATTACCAATTTGCACCATGACTAGGAAGAAAGGGAAACAGGGGGTGGTAACAAGGGCATGGGGTAGGCAATTGAGGCTGGATGATTTTCTGCCCAATGGGCAAACGACGTTCCTCCCAGGGGAAGAGGGGCAAGCCTTAGATTTTCCCGACCCTGTGGTGGGAGATTTGGAAGCGGTGGGGGAAACGGTGGGGGAAACACCCAATGGTTTGGTTGGATCCCTGCCGTTTTCTTCCCCGCATGAGGGTGTTAGTGTGCCCCTTGGTCCCTTTGAGGAGATGAGGCCCTCGGGACTTATATCTGGGCAGTCGCTGGATTTGACCTTAAAGCTAGCTTGTTGTGTGCAGGAGTGTGTTGCCCAGCTCCAAGTTATTCTTGCCCAAATGCGTGCCACGGTAGATCTAGTTACCACACTTCATAAGGATATGTCCAGGAATAAAGGTGTTAATCGGGCTAACAAAGAATCCACTGCTTGCCAGACAATATCTGGTCCAGGATTGTCTATGCCTAGTTCTCCGCCTAGGATTTCTCCTCATGGTATAGTCCCTAATTTGATTAATAGGGGCAGGCTTCAGTTGGTGCCTGAGGCCTTAGTTTTTAAGGTTGTGCCCCTATGGTTTGGAGTGCCTCCTCAATGGAACTCCAGACATGGGATCACAGCCCATTTAACAGAACTGTTGGGCTATTTTGTTCCCCCCCCCCCCATCTTGTTCGTCGTTTTTATCATTTACCTCCAGCATTTGGTGCACAGTGGCTTGTAGTATATTTTTCTTCATTTCGCCTGGTAGATAGTATTCGAGCGCATGTCCATTATCTATCCTCATGGGGAATTAATATAAGTAGGCTGTACGAAAGGGCCAACATTATGCCGCTGTTGGTCCCTCGTCAGCGGTCTAGTGATTCCCCTGTAGGGTTAGTTAAAGAAGTTTCCTATTTAGAGGAATCTAACCCTAATATGACCCAATTATCCAGAGGCAGCCCAGTTACCCCTATAGAAATTCCAGCCCATACTAGACCTCATAATTCAGTGGAATCAAGATTAAATCCCGATCCTCCCAAATGGGATACCCAAACAGGATCTGTTGCTGTGGCAGAGCTATCCTCGGGAGGACAGACAGTTCAAGTAGTTCCATCAATGTCTGTCTCCAAAGTCCAACTTGGGCCTCTCGAGACTAGCATAGATAATGGTCCACTGTTGACAGAAGTTTACTCGGTCAATCTGGACGAGCTTAGCACTGGAGCTTTACCCAGATCTGATCAGTTGTTGAAGATCCAGTGTCCCATTGTAACCAATCCTGCAATGAGCAATTATTCTCCTTCTGCTCATTTTGACTCTTCTAGCAAGAGATCATCTATACTGGACGAACTTGTGGCTGTAGATGCTGTGTGCAGGGCCACTATAACGACCCCTGGTGGGTTTGTCTAGCCAGGGTGTCTGTCCTATAGAACTAGGGGTTGCATCCAGGTTGCCCTGGGAGGCTGTGTTTTTCTAATAGTTATGATCCTAGGGATTTATTTTGGTGCAGTGCCTATTGGGGGATAAAGTACTTTATTTTCTTGATAGGTGGTACAGAACGGGCATGGTGGGATTGTAGTAAGTGGAGGCAGAGGCAGTCATGTTCTGGGTATTAGTACCAGGTTAAATTAAGTAAGGGGAAGTTTGATGAACTCCCTTGCAAGTAAGAAGGGGGTGGGGGGTAGGGATAGGGGAGGGGCTGTGCAATGTTGGTTTGTTTTTATGACCATGATATGGCTTCTGTTTAATGGCCCATTAACCTTGGTGGGCGGAAACCATGGTATCATTCAATATTAACCTTGGTTAAAGAGTTGCTATCTAGTACAATACAGAAGCTGCCCTCAGTCTTTTAGTACTTTAGTACTATGACCATTTAGGGTATCGCAGACCTAAGCCCAAGGATTTTTGAGAAGTCCCAATTAGGACCATTTCCCCTGTTTTTTATACTTATTTTCCCCACCTAGGTAGATTCCCTGGTGGGATGGTATTGCCTATGTGGTTGGAAGGTAGGAAGAAATGGTTTATTGTTATACTGGGTTCTATTTCTGGGGTAGAGGGAAGTGGATCCTATGAATTTTGACCCAACATGTTTAGAATGGATTGTATTTATTTTATTCGACGTATTCCTTGTGTTTTACGATTTTGTTTGTGGTTATGTATATGTGTTTTGTCAAGCAATGGCCTTTGGCTATGCTTCAATAAATTGATTGATTGATTGATTGATTTACCTTCTTTCCCTTGAGAAGGGATGGGAGTCAGGTCCACCCAGCCTTTCCTGACTCCCAGTCCTGGGCCCCTTACCAGTGGTTCCTGCCACTGCCTTAAAACTATTATTGTTAAGTCAGTCCTTGCCCAGGACTCTCATTCTGTGGAAGCAGCTCCTTCCTCTACCTCTGACTCACTGGACCCTTCTTGGTCTATCTGGTCAGTTCTCAGTCCCTCTATTTTTTTTTCCTGAGGGCTATGATCTGGTCCATCATCTTTGCTCTGGTCTCCAATAGTCTCTCTATTGATTTCCCTGTAATATTTGTATTTATTCCTTGTTCCTGCATCTCCGGCTTCAGGTCTACTAATTATAGCCTCGGTGCCTCTATCTCCCTATGTAAGGCCACATTCTTCTTCAGAAGGAAGGCATTATGTGCCACCATTTGCTTGGCCATTCACTTCAGGGTCTCGAGGTCTTCAGGGCTATTCTCACCTGTCTGACTCCCAACTACTCCCTGGTTGTCCACAGGCACTTCGCTAGGCTTGACTTCCTCACAGCCAACCTTGTTTGTTTGAGTAGTCATTTATTTAGTGGCAACTCTGTTGGGACTCTTGGCCTTTTTCTGGACCTTCCTCACATGTCCCGTTTCCCAACAAATCCAGCACTGTGCCATTTGTGACTGCCCCCCATTTGCTTCGGCCCAAAGGGTTCTCTTTCCCAAAACCCTCCGAGTCTTAACCTCTTCCTCAGGACACTTGGTCACAGAGCATTCCCTCCAGTAATGTCCCAGGTAACCACAGGTAAAGTAGACCTTCAAGTTACCTCCCCCCTTGGGTCTCTTCCAAGGGCAAGTCTTTTTTGCAGGGCCCCCCAAGAGTACCTGGTCTGTTCCCTCACAGGTCTCCCAGGCTTTACCTTTTTGACCTCTGGCCCCATGCGGTGCCCTTCTCTGGTTTCCCAGAGTCTCGTTGTATTTTCAAGCCCCATAGGGGCACTCTCTACATAAGCATCCCCATTACTTGCAACAGTAACACTGCTTTCGGGTTCCCCATCTGGGAAAGCCCCAGTACCTTCTTTCCACCACTGTCTGTCTTGATGAAGGGATGTGCTACTCCCCCCAGTCCACATCATGCCATCACAACTTCGGTTCAACCCAGCTCCATAGGCTGACCACTTCTCTCCCACGAGGGTGCAATCCTCCAACCGCCATCTGGCTCTGCTCCAGGATCCACATCCTGGCAAGGGTGGGTGAACCTCCTGGTTCTAGCCCAGCTCAAGATCCATCCTGGCCTAGTTACTCACCATGCAAAGTGACCCTCACTGACTCCACAGCAATCTCCATTCCGGTGCACAACTCCAGGCACGTCTGCTTCTGGCACCCAGGCTTACCTTCCACTAGGGAGCTCACACAGATGCAGCTCAAAGAGGCAACCACCAAACTCCACACAAAATGGCTGCCAAGGTTGGGTGCAGTTCCACTCTGCACCTGCGGGTGGCACTATGCCCACATTCTCCACCACTTGTTGTAGCAGGGGGTCTTCCCAGGGCCACACAGGGGCACTGGGATGTTAATAGGGGAATTAGCTCTACCCCACTGCCACGCCTATTCAGCCTTGGCCTCAGTTGAACCCCCTGCTAAGGGAGGGGGTACCCTCTTATAGGACCAACACAGTCCAGGCAAAGTCCAGAGGGTAACAAGTCCACAGTCCCTTATTAGACTCCAATCCCTGGGGCTGCCGGCTCAGCCGCCTCCACCCTGCAGGCCCAGGTCCGTCTCTTACAGGCTCAGGAGCAACCTACCATCAACTCCCCCTTGTCCATCTAGCCAGGCCTCAAAGCTCCCCGGCTCTGGCCAAGCCTTTCCCAGGCACAAGGCTCCCTCCTGGGCACAGCCTCTCCCAGTACCTGGCTGCCACCTGGTTCTTCTTAAGTCTTCAGCACCCTGGAGCGCATGGAGTAGCTAGGTTTCTAAAGGAAGATGTGGCTCCTTCAGCTCCCAGGCAGACACTACTCTCTTATTTGCCTTGCCTCCACTTATATCCAGAAGAGTGGGCGGCACCAGGCTTCTTCTTCTTCAGCCTTAAAGGGCCAGTGTCCTGTCCACTCTGACTCAGGGTCTCCCAGCCTGTTCCCTTCACAGGGAAAGCTATGGGGCTGGCTCTGACATGCTCCTATGCATGCTCTGACTGGCCCACACAGCCCCCTTCTTAAAGTGACAGCAGCCTCACAGGACTGCTCCCTGCTACAAGGTACATGTCTGTTTTGTTTTCACCCTAATTCTGTTTCTCCCTATGTTCCCCTCTCCCAATTATAAATAATAATATGTATGTAATGTTTTCCTGTTATTCTCCATTAACATTCTTAACATTATAAGCCACCCCAGGCTGCTTGGAGCAGGAGTGGCATGGTATTAAATGATTTTATAAATATAAATAAATAAAAATAAACATTCTTACATCTCAACATAAGTTATAAATTTATTCCATATAGGGCTGAAACTTGCCCTCGTGATTCTTACATTTCTCGGTAAGAATCACAGTTCTCAGCTCATTCTGGCAACCAAGAACAAGCCAAGAGCCAGCAGCATCTCAGCTGCATTCTCACCCAGAAATGTGATTGGGGGGAGGGGGGGAATCACAAAAAGAACTGTGCATGAGCAAAATGACCACCAGGGCTGTTCTGTTCAGGCTGTTCTGTGCAGCCCTTTCCCAAAATGGCAGCACATTGTCAGTGCCATTTTGCATGCTCAGAGCAGCCCAGTGGCCATTTTGTGAATGAACCGTATTTTTTTAGAGATATCTTGTGAGATTTCTTACTGGGGCCAAAATCTGAGCATGATCTTGGGCCCTGGCATGAAATCTCACAAGATATCTCACAAAACAAAAAGGACATTTTTTCCAGCCCTAGTTCCATGTAATGCCTAGTAATTTCTTGAGCCATGAAAGCCACTAAAGCTGGTGAGCTCCAGCTTCTAAGTGATGCAAAATTTCATCTGACTGAGAATTCACATAATTTTCTTTCTGTCAACTTGGCCACTTTTACACGGATGCCACCCACCCACAAACACCTGGAAACACCCATTGGATGGGTGGGAGAGCATCCATGTAAATGTCCATGAGGGGGTGGGGGCACGTGCCCGACCCACCCGCTGACACCTGCCAACACCCACGGAGCAGTCGGGAGGGAGCCGGCACCCTCTGTGGGTGGAGGTGGGTGGAGATGGGTGTTCAACATTCATGTAAAAGCCAAAACACCCCGGAGTCCCACTGCACCAGCAGAGCCCCACTGCACCAGCACCATGGGGCAAGCACACACCACCACGCAGACACGCCCACAGGGTGGGAGGACACCAGACCTCTGGCTGAGAGCCTGTAAAGGAGGGAGGAACCAGGGCACACACACGCGGGCTCCCATGATGATGACCAGGAAGGCCTACGAGAAGGTCAAGGGAGCCGATGCTGCCCCACACGGGGGAAGAGGCTGGGTGAGCACGGGGACCCTGGAGCACTTCAGCAGCGAGAACGAGGTGAGCACGGGGGAACCCACCCCACTGGGAGGGGAAGACCATGCCCCAGGCCCGACCACCGGGCCAGGGAACACAGGGCAGATGGCAGCAGCATAACCTGATCCCCCATCCCCACAGGACAGCTCTCAGACAATGGAGCACCACACCACCGGGACGATGGCTGAGCAGGGCCTCCCAGACAGCCAGGTGAGTAAAAGGGAACCCCAGGGGGGAGAGGGAGGGCAGGCCCCACAGGTGTGCGGAGGGATCCAGCAGGAGCCATAGTAACCCCTAATGCACTATCCCCAACAGGACATGACCACCACCACGGCTACCACCTCCACAGGGTGGACCCCATGCCGCCAAGCCGGTCGGCCCCCAACACGCGGGTCCCAAAAGGGGGAGCCCAGGTCCAGGCAGGAGGTCAGGGACTTCATACACGTGTGGGGGTCCAAAAGGGTCCAGCACGACTTGGTGTGAAGCTACAAGATCAGACAGGTCTATGAAGCCATCACCCAGGAGATGCAGTGGCAGGAGTACACTAGGGATATCACCCAGTGCATGCAGCAGGCAAAGAACTTGAGGTCCAGATATAAATATATCAAGGACAACAATCACAAGTCTGGCCGGGTCATGCACACAGCCAAGTTCCAGGAGGAGCTGGACAAGTTCCTCTGCATGGATGGGGACATTGTGGCCTCCCACACACACAGCAGCGCCTTCGCCAGGAGCAGGCACAGGGCCAACACGCAGCCCCCCCGACAGACCCCACATAGCAGGGGGAGCAGGTGCCCCTGGCGAGTCTGGTCATGGAGCAGGAGGGGACAGCCCCATCCCACAGGAGGAGGAGGCGCCCCGGGGATCCAAGCACCGACCCACTGCACGCTGCACACGGCCCCAAGACCCACATGCCAACTGGCCACAGGGACAGGGGGTGCACACAGAGCCAGTGGAGACCCGGGATGACCCCCAGGAAGCAGAGGAACTGGATCCAGGTATGAGTGCCCCAGCGGGGCTGTGGGCTGGGTCGGTTGGGGAACGGGCCGGACAGAGGTGTTGCAGTCTGGGCTGGGGGCTGGAAAACACCATCCCATTGCAGGACAAGGCAGTCTGGAGGTGTATGAGGTGGAGGTTGCAGTGGAGGAGGAGGATGAGGGGGGCCAGGCAGCTCTCCCACCACCAGGTGAGCGAACCTCCATGGCGGGGCACACGACCCAAGGGGCCATGGGGGAGCTGGGTGCAGTGGGGTGGGGGGTGGTATGGGGGGTGGGTCACCCAGGGGCCTGAAAGCATCAACTGGCAGGGCCCACCAGGGGCTGGGCAAAGGGGGGCAGGAGGGAGGGGCAGGAGGGCCCACAGCGGCTCCCACGGCACACTCGACCATCAAGGGCCCCTCCCGCAGTGATTGCTAGCTGGGTGGGCATGTCACGACAGGGCAAGTCAGGGGGACCCCAAAGGGGGGAAGAGGGGAGCCGCCACACTATGGGGGCTGCTGTACCAGGCACCCCAGGGGTCCCGTGCTGGCAGGCAGCGGGCTGCACAGGCCAGTAGCCATAACGTTGCATCCAACCTCTCATTCACAGGCCAGGCGCCAGCTCGTGCGAGGGGTGCAGCTCCTGGCAGCGTGGAGCGGAACCGGGAGATGCAGGTCAGGAACTGGTGCCGGAGGGAGGATCTCGGCAGGGAGCTGCTGGAGGAATCACAACGGTTAGCCGAGGTGCACTCCCGGGAGCTCACGCTCACCAGGGAGCTCATCAGAGGGGAGGGGGAATGGGAATGGGAATGGGAGATCCTGGCTGCCATGATGGCCCGGTCCCACTCCGAGCACCTCTGGGAGAGGCGCCAGGCTGCCGCCCTCCAACGTGAGCATCAGCGCACCTGTGATGGGCTGGAGAGTCAGGCCACACGGCTTATGGACCTCATGGAGGAGGCCATGGAGGCCCTGTGGTGTGACCCCCAGTGCGACAGGCCACGCCATGCCGCAAGAGGAGGGCCGGCAGCCAACCAACACCATGGCAGCTTCCCACTGGTGCCGGTGCCCCCTCCTGCACCTTGGTCACCCGTGGTTCCCCCAGCAACAACCCTACCCAGGCCTGGTCCATGGGGTCCCTCTCCCCCACATGGGGCAACCAGACCCACATGCGGGGCTGCCCATCCAGCCCCCCTGTGGGGCCGCCCCCGCTGCCCCTGACCCCTCCACCAGGCGATGATGCCCCCACCACAAGACCATGCACCCCACGATGAGCAACCACCCATGTTGGCCACCCCACCACCACAGGTAAGGCCACAGCACCCCAGGCCTCCAGGGGTGGTGGGGTGCAACACCTGGGGGGGCCCAATGGGACGGAACCACGCAAAGCTGGATCCCAGTAGGCAACACATAGGTGAACCCACTCTGAGCACATGCAGTACACCGGATGGGGCGCAACGGCCATTGCCAGAGGTATGTATACCTTCTCATTGTCACTGTACTTGACTGGGCAGGTGCCATAATACCATGGGAGGGCTGTCCCGGGGGACACCTTCAGGGAGCACCCCACAGAATGTGCCATGCTTGTGCGGGGAGTAGGGGGCTTCCTGGATGCCTATGGGGCACCCAGTTGCCCATGCACTGACAAGGGACCAAGGTGAGTACACACGATGATCCCTTAACCCATTCCTGTTCCGACTGCAGAAGCTGATGTGGAGCGGCCAGTGGAGGACCGGGAGGCCGGATCATCTGCTCAGAGAGCACTGCAGTCAGCTGCGGCCCGGGCATGCTGACCAGTGAGCCCTGGTGGTGTGGCCAAGAAGGGGAGAGGGCGCCCCAGATGTTGACCCCCACCCCCTTCCATTGTACATGTCCCCCCCAATAAAGGTGTTGTACCTATACAGTGCTGAAGCTTCCTCTGTCTGGGGACATGGGGGGAGTTGGGTGGTGTTCAGGGGGGCACCGGCAGGATGTGGGCTCTGTGCACTCCCTGCCCAGCTGACAAGGCTGGAGACTAGACCAGCAGTGCCTCATGCAGTTGAGGTGGCAGGAACAGATGTGCATGGAACCACTCATGCAAGCCGGCTTGTGTTGGCCGGCAGGCCTGTGCGGGGCCAGTGCAACCCATGGCCATCTGCATGGGGAGGGTGCTCGCCGCAGGGCAACCCACGGGAACCATTCCCTGGACCTGGCAGGCCACACATGGAATTGATGGCAGGATGCAGTTTACAGGTAGGGCCCCAATGTTTTGAAGGGGATCACAGGCCTACAGACATGGGTGTGGGCCCAGCACTGGCCAGCATTTGGCATCCTAGGCATCACTGCGGTGGCAGATGGTGTCCCTGTTCCCCTCAGAGGTGCGCGGGGCCACCCCTCCCTGGGTTTGTTGGTACAGGGGCACTGCCCAGCCCTGAGCACCAGTGCAGGGACACTGCAGAGCCCATCAGGGCACAGCGTCAGACAGATGCCCGCCTCACCCATCGCATGAGCGCTGCCCTCTGGAGGTTTGCTGCCCTCTGCCACCGTGCCCCCAGGAGGACGGACCGGCAACCCTGCAGGCAAAGCAGGGTAATCTGCTGGAGCAGCATGCACAGCAACAGGAGGCTCATGCCCAGGAGGTGCGGCAGTGTGGCCCTGGGCTGTGGGTCCCTGTCCCCTGGCAGCATGGTTCTGCTGCTTCCCATGCCCTGCCACACTCTGCTGACACGTGCCATGAGCGTTGTGCGGGTGTGAGGTCTGCTGTCTAGCCTGTGCCCATGGCCCACTCTCCCCTGGTATCACGGGAGCTCCTCTGTGTGCACCCAGCCCGGGATCGCCATTCTCTGTGTGCTGTACGGTCCCGTGCTATAGCCCCTCTGCCCCATGCCCAACCAGCTGTAGCGTGTCCCTTATGTACTGTGTAGGCCGCTGGGGGCAGGGCAGCGGTTGGTGCTGTGCCAGGGTGTGCTGGGGCAGCAAGCGGGTGCCGGGTTCAACTGAGCAGCCCCATGAGCGGGCCGGCCGCATGCCTGCCGGGAGGGATGGGACTGTGCACACCCCTGGGTACCCCTGCCCCCGCAACCACACTACAGTCCCCCCAGCCTGGGTCCACCTTTACAAGCTGCTGCAGTGCACGCTGTGGATACAGTGCCTGGCTCGGCTCCACGCCCTGGCGCAGTGCCCGGCCATGGCCCTTTCCTATCTCACCAGCTGTGCAGCATCCCTGCTGTCCTGTGCATGGGTTGCGGCGCCCTGTCCACAATGGACCTGCCTATCTCTGGCATGCAAGGCCATCTGTGGGTGAGGGTATCCGCACGGTCTGTGCTCATCCCAGTTGCAACAGGCCTCCATCTCCTGCCTGTTGCTTCACCGGAGAGGGCCCCTCTGTTGCCATGGCCAGTCATTCTATGGGGCCCTCAGCCGGGGATGTTGGGGAGGGGTGGTCTCCCTGTGCAGACATGCTGTTGGCGGTCCTCTGGCTGAGCCCCGATGAGCAGCTGTTGGTGGGCGACCCCCTGTCGGTGGGGGATGTGTTCCGGCTCCTGTCGCAGTACATGTGGATGATGGGTCACCAGGTCGGGGTCCTGGTGTGCTGGGCCCATTCCCTTGATCTTGCCTTCACCCCCCTGTGCCAGCCTCCTTGGGGGCACCCGCCCGCCATTGTCGTGCTGTGGACCACTGCAGAGGCAATGGCGGCCTTCCAGGGAAACCCGGAAGTTCCCTGGAAGGCCTAGTAAAGCGCTGAAGCCAGCCAGTGCTGAAGTCGCCGGACTGCCATGCTGCAACTCCCGCCGCCCGGAGCGCAAAAGGTAGGCGATTCCTGGTTGGGGGGGTAGGGTGATCCCTGGGGTGGGAGGTGTGTTAAACCACCCCCCAGCCCAGGGATCACCCTCGTACCTGCTGGTGCGGGGTCGGGGTCGCTGCTGCCAGCACGGTGGAGGCTGGGCAGGGTGGGTGGGGGGTGTCCCCCCTTCCACCCGCGCAGCCTGGACGGGGGAGGAAAAGTGTTTTGTTTTGTTTTGTTTTTTTCTTTTACATTGTGTCAATTCATTTCAATGGCTGCAATGTAAAAAAAACCAGCATGGGGAACCGGTACCGGTACCCCCAATTACCGGATTAATCCGATCGGGGTCCTGGCATGCTGGGCCCATTCCCTTGATCTTGCCTTCACCCCCCTGTGCCAGCCTCCTTGGGGGCACCCATCAGCCGTTGTCATGCCGTGGACCGCTGCAGAGGCAACGGCGGCTCGCCTGCTGACGGAGCTACCCAGGTATGGCCTCGCCTTGCTGTCAGGGGGCCCCCCTGTTGCTGCCCTGTACACCGGCAGTAGGGGTGGGACTTCAGACAAAAAACAGATACCGGTTTTACCGGATACCGGTTTCCCCAAAACTGGTTTACCGGATTAGAACCGGTATACCGGTACTGATATTTTTCCATTTATTTCAATGGGGAACTGTCCTTATTGAAATCAATGGGGGGAAAAAACACACCTTCCCCATCCCCCTCCCAGGCTGTGTGGGTGGAAGGGGGAACACCCCCCACCCACCCTGCCCAGCCTGGATTAAAAAAAAAAAAAATTAACCCGAAGTCCCTGCTAGTGCGGGCTCCGGGTCGCTGTTGTGCCGGCAGTGGCAACCCAGAGCCCGCACCAGCAGGTACTAGGGTGATCCCTGGGGTGGGGGTGGTTTAACACACACCCCACCCCAGGTATCACCCTACCCCCCCCACCCAGGGATTGCCTACCTTTTGTGCTCTGGGCGGCAGCAGCTGCAGCACGGTGGTCTGGTGGCTTCAGTGCTGGCTGGCTTCAGTGCTTTACTAGGCCTTCCAGGGAAACCTGGAAGTTCCCCGGAAGGCCTAGTAAAGCGCTGAAGCCAGCCAGCGCTGAAGTCGCCGGACTGCCGTGCTGCAACCCCCGCCGCCCGGAGTGCAAAAGTTAGGCGATCCCTGGTTGGGGGGGTAGGGTGATCCCTGGGGTGGGAAGTGTGTTAAACCACCCCCCAGCCCAGGGATCACTCTAGTACCTGCTGGTGCGTGGTCGGGGTCGCTGCCGCCGGCACGGTGGGGGCCCGGAGCCACACTAGCAGACTTTGGGTAAAAAAAAATTTAAAAATCTAGGCTGGGCAGGGTGGGTGGGAGGTGTCCCCCCTTCCACCCACGCAGCCTGGACGGGGGAGGAAAAGTGTTTTGTTTTGTTTTTTTCTTTTACATTGTGGCCATTCATTTCAATGGCTGCAATGTAAAAAAATCCGGCATGGGGAACGGGTACCGGTACCCCCAATTACCGGATTAATTTGATACTGCCGGTACAGCAAAATACTGGCAGTATCGGATACCGGGGGAACAGAAATTCCCACCCCTAACTGGCAGCCTCCTGCATGCCCGCAGCATCCCGCGCGCATCCTCGGACTTGGGGGCTCTCCTGTGGAACCTGGGCTTTCTGGCCCCCGAGGTTGGTGGGCCCCTCTGGACAGGGGGCCCCTCCGCTGTGGAGCTCTCTGCCCTTTGATCAGTGAGGGACCTTCCAGATGTATGGACTGTGGCCACAGGTGCGGATCCGCTCCTTCCGTGCTACCTGGTGGATGCTCATATGTGCTCCTGAGGCTTCCGAAGGGGCCTGTTCACCTGGGAGGGTCTAGTGCCGGGGTTGCTGCCCCAGGAGCACTCAACGGACTGTCCATGAACAGCCCCGTGCCACCACCCGCTTGCTGCCACCCCGGTGGCCGGGATGTTGCATTGGCTCCCCCCTCGTGCCTTCGATCGGACTGAGCGCTGTCACCTGCATCGCTGCTGGCAGCCACCTGGAGTCCATGGACCCCATTGCCCCCTCTGTGTGACTGCTGCCCCTTCCTGCTGGGGCTGCCCAGGTGCCCTCGCCCACCCTGCGTGACAGCTCCTGTGCCCTCCTGCTCTGCCTCTCTTGCCCAACTGTGGGTGTCCCTGCACCCCCCTGCTCTTCCTCTCTGTACTTGGGGGCCCGCTTTCCCCTGGCACCAATAAAGGAATGTTGTTCTGTGATGTCCTGTCCTGCCTTGATTCTGTTGCTGCTGTGGTGGCTGGGTGCCCCATCCCCTTTGGCAGCCCTCCTGCCCCCAACCATGTGGTTGTGTGCTGGGGGGGTGCTTGGTGTATACTGGGGGGCTCCAGGCCTGTGGGGTGGGCACTGGCTGTGAGGTGTGTGTTCCCCTGGCTGCCTCCCTGCTGGGTGCTGCTGCCTGGGGTTGCTCCTGGGGTGGTATAGGTAGTGGTCGGTTGTCCAGGCACCCCCTGGCCTCACCTGTGTATTGGTGTGGCTGTGCCCCTCCCCTCCACTCCCCTCTGCTGTCACCCCCTGTTGGTGCGGCCCTTCATGGGCGATGGATGGGTGGCGGCACCATGGGCGCTGGGTGGCTGAGCATGAGTAGGGGTTGTGCTGTCCCCGGGCTTTGGCCCCTCCAATCCCCCTTGGTGCAGGGGTCAGGGTGGTCTTCCTGGTGGTAGCTCTTGATGTGTAGGGTGTGCCCCTGGTGGTGTTGCTGCCCCCGGCACTCCAAGGGCCCATTAATGTGGGCGCTCTACATTAATGTGGGCGCTCCCTTCTCTCCTGCAGCTACGGTTGTCATGCTGCTGGCGATCCTGCATCTGGAAGCTATGGTTCTGTAGCTGGAGCAGGCAGCATGGGACATGCGGACGGTGGGCTGACTGTTCTATGGCATCCGTGAGTGTGCTGGTTGTTTGCTGGGACCCGTGGCTGTGTCCCTCTGGGGTGTGTGTGTTTCTGTTCCTTGGTGCCCACGGCCCATTCTGATGGCTGTCCCCACTCCCTCTGTCCCCTTCAGTGCAAGCCATGATTGCGGAGTGGACCCGGGAGCAGGGGGAATTGGTGGAACTCCTCCTGATCATCCTGGAGTGGCTGCACTGGCTGGAGCATGTGTAGACTGAGCGCTGGCGCCGGCCGCGGGGTCGCTGGCCATATTGACCGGGGTTCTGTCCCGGGCCTGCCTCTGCTGGCACTGTTCCCCCCCTTCAGTTGCCCCGTCCCCCTCCATGTCCTGTTGTTGTTGCCCCCTGTTGCTGGTTCCCCATATTAATAAAGACTTTTGTGTTCCTTTCCTGGTGTGTCTGTGTTGTGCTTTGCTGTGACCTCTCCCCTTGTGCGGGTGCCTCTGCGGGGTGTGTGGGGGTGTTACCTGTGTTGTGTGGGTCCCTTCCCACCCTTTCTTTGCCCCCCGTGTGCAGTGTGCCCATCCCTGTGTGCTTCTGCTGCCTGCTGTGTGTGTGTTGGGGGGGGCGTGTCTGGTGCTGGGCGGTCTGGGCTCTGTGTCGGGGCTGTGTGGAGCCGGCTCCTTTGTAGCGGCTGTCATCCCATCTCCCTCCCGCCCTGCCCACGTGGGCCCTGGCAGATGGGGTGTGTGGCTGCGTTGCATGGCGTCGTTTGCCCTCAGTCAGCCATGTTGTGCTGTCGCTGTGCAGAGCAAGGCTTCCCCGCTGGTCCCGGCCATCCATGTACTTGCACGGGTATTTGCCGGGTGTTCCCCAGGATGAGTGTTTGGTCACTGGGTGTTTGCAGGCCCCTCCCCTTTTCTTCCCACAACCCCCTGTGGCTCTGTCCGTGTAAATGTCTCCCTGGTTGGCACCGCCGGGTGTTCTCTGGGTGTGCTCACCCACCCATCCACACCCATCTCCACCCATCGGCGCTGCTGCACCATCCGTGTAAAAAAGGCCCTTGCTTGCCTCATCTCCCACCTCACACTCACGTCTCCAAAACTACTCCATGGTTAAGATCCCATATTAATGGGAAAGGGGACAATGGGCAAAGGGAGGTGTGTCAGTCCTCATTTAATTCATTGCCATTCTCTCCTTACGCAAACTTCAAAGAAGACTAGCCCTTTGATTGTATCTAATTACAGAGAAGCCTGTGGTTGACAGCCCGGATCTGGTTTGCAAAGAACTTTGTGTTTATGGAAGGTGTAGTGCAACATTTGGCAAGCTATATGTTCTTCATGGTAGAATGGCAGGGGAGGGAAAGTGTCAGGGGAAGGCTTGTCCCTGGGTTCCGGAAGGCATAACCCCTCAGGAACATGAGCCAACAGGGTAGGCAGATAAATGTTTATTTAGTGATTAGCCATAATAATATAAAGAATACAGACAATGCAAAAATAAGTAATAAAAACAAAATAGCATATAATAAGACAGTAAAAACAAACAGTAAAGAAAGCCTGAATACATCAAAGCATTTTGGAATTAACTAAAATTAGAGTTTCTTCTAGATGACAGGGATGTAGCAGACCTTCCAGAACCCAAAGGGACACCCAAAAGCAAGGTCTTGTCCTAGGGTGCTGTGTACCATGGCGGACCTATGGCACCATGGTGCAACAGCAGGCTGACGGGTGGAAAGGCTACACAGAAGGTCACACAGGCACAAGAGAAGACAACAAACTGAATGGAAACAAGGAGACAGGCTATACGGAGGGTTGCGAGAAAGGCAAGAAACAAGGAGGAGGGAAAAGAACCATGGTTGGACGGTGGAGGAGGGAAAGGTACAATGGGCAGAGGGTGGCTGGTGTATTTGGGCAGGAAGGGCAGGTGGGAGCTGAAACACCAAGGGAGGAGTGGAGTGGTTTTTATGCTAAAATGGGCTAAAATAGACCACAAAATGGAAAGTGTCTTGCAGCCTTAACAATGAAGTATAATCACTGTTCCCCTCTTGTGTTTACAGGAAAAGGAAGCTTATTGAAAACTGCACAGTAGCCAAACTAGACTACAGCAGGAAGGTAAAGGGATTGGTAAAAGGAAACATGCTACAATCATCTATAAACATTTCAGGGAGCCTGTAGTCTTGCCCACGCTCACACCTAAAGAAAACTTGGTGGTAAATTCAAATAATCATTCTTCTGCACCAGAAGAATTATTATTCACCATCTGCCCTGGTTTCCCCAGCAATCAACCCCCCAGCCAAAGCACCTGAACCCTCTCCACCCTGCACTCTCGTATTTCAACCTGTCCTGGGCCAGGCATGCCTCCCCCTCCACCAGTCAGGTGAACACACTGCCGCTGAACACTTCTCTGCTCCCTTCACTGGTGGCTATGTAGGAGGAGAAGGAAGCCCCCGCCTTGGCACCTACACCATGTTCTGGACACCAGCACCACCTTTCTATCACTAAGTTATATCGCTATCGCCTCTCATTCACCACGCTCACACCACCTCTCGCTCTACACCCCACACCCAGCCACAGCAACTGGCACACATACGTACCATGGAGCCTGTGCTGTGTGCCCTGCGATTGGTGCAGTACCATGGGTGTGTTCCACGCACCTGATGGCGATCCCCCCTCGCTGGGCTGCCGGCACGCCCCCCCCCTCACAGATCGCCTGGCACCCATGGGGCTAGGGGCACTCTGAGGCTCCTCTGTGGCCCTGGGGCCACCCCACCCACCCCTGTGCCCCTGCCATGACCCCGTGAGATCCCTGGCCAGGGCGCATCCACGTTGGCCGTGCCTCGGTCACAGCGCTTGAAGGCCATGGCACTGTGCAGTCGTGTTCTGGCAAGATACGCTGCTTGGAGGGGCTCGTTAGCTCCCTGCTAGAGGCAGCCATGGCCTTGCTGATCTGTCATCGCTAGTGCTGGAATGCATCCGCCAGGTCAGTGGGGCAGGGATTCACAGGACCTTGCCGGCATCCCACTATCAGCTGTGTACGGCCGTGGCCCAGCTGCCGCTGCACAGCGTCTTCCGCAGCACCCAGTCACAGCCACTCTCCATAGGATCCCAGTGCAAGCAGCTGTGCAGCCCTTGGAACGGCCATGGCAGGGTGCGGAACAGGCCCCAAGGCTGCCGGTGGTGCAGGGGAGGAGTGGTCGCCATGTGCCAACATGCTTTTGGGAACCGTGATGTCCAGCTGCTGATGGGCGACCCACTGTCAGTGGCGGATAACTTCTGGCTTGCCGGAGGCGTGCTGGGGAGCTCGGCTTTACCCTCCTTCAGCAACCTCTGTGGGACCAACCAGCCGCTGTTGCAGTGCCCTGGACTGCACTGGAGATCACGGCTGTTCGCCTGGTAGCTGCACGTTCGGAGTATGGACTGGCCCTCCAGGCGGGGGGGATCCCCATGTTGCTACCGACTATACTGGCATCCTGCTGTGTGCTCGTGGCATCTCCCATCTGTGATTGGACTGCCAGGTGCTCCTTGGGGAGCTTGGTCTGCTACCCGCTGATGTTGGAGGACCCCTGCTGACTGGGACCCCTATGACATGTGAACTTGGCACCCTCCGATCGGTGATGAACCTATGGGCTGTGAAGGCTGCTGCTGCCATGGGGAACCACCTCCTGCCCCGTTTCATGGTGGATGTGCATTGCATTCCTGGAGATTCTGCAGGGGCCTCTTTGCCTGGGAGGGGCTTGTCCCAGGGCAGCGGTTTCAGAGGAATCCTCCAGCCTCTTCATGAGCAGGGCATCCCAAACAGTCCCTCCATCGCATTGCCATTGCCATGCCTGTGCTGTGGGCCACCTTAACCTTTCACCCCCTGCTCCGACCCACGGTACTGTGTAACCCAGGGGTAGGCTGGCCTGTCAGCCAGACCCCATCACTGCTTCCCTTCACTCCACCCCCCCATCGCCCTGTAGTATTACCGAGCACCGCCTTCCATCTTGGAGTGATTGCAATGGTGCACCTGTGTGCTGCTTGTGGGGAACAGACACGAGCCCCTGATTGCCCCGTTGCCGGCCTCGGTTTGGCCGTTCCCCCCCATCACCCCATCATGAATAAAGTCTGTGGCTTTGCCTGTACCACCTTGGGTGCATTCATGTCCTTGTGCGATGTCAGTCGCCCCTCCCCTGGCTACCGCTCTGTCCTTGTGTGTTGGTTACTGTGATGGGGGTCACTGGTGTTCCTGTTTGGGATGACTGGGGCTGTCGAGTGGCATACAGTGGTGCATGCTGGATTCCCCTGTGGGCTCCGGGATGAATCGTGGGTTCACCCTGGTAGGTGGTGTGGGCCCACCGCATCCCGTTGTGAGCCCTGTCCTTCATTTACCAGTGGCTGCCTGGTGTCCATCATCCATGTGTGGGCACCCTTCCTCAGGGCTACCCCCTGATTCTCCCTGTGGAGGTATGGTATACCACCTGGCTGGATTGGCTGGGCAGTTGTGGTGTGCATGTGCAACATGTGTGCTGGTGATGTCCCATGGCGGTGCTCTCTGTTGTACCTCCAGCGTGCACGGGGGGGGGGGGG
>QEPC01014991.1:775265-792648 GCA_003113815.1 Sphenodon punctatus | reverse complement strand
CCTTACCGTCGCTCTCAAAAGATCCAGAGACCCCCGGGCCAGCCATCTGCTGGGCCCTCTCCCCTTCTCCTCTGAACCAGCCTGCGTCTCGGACTGTGCCTCTGACACGTAAGATATCATGGGTTACTGGGGTTTGTAACTGAGAACACTGCCATGTCCAGATGTTAAGTGTCTATTCAATAAAACTGAGTTGTACCTCTATACTTTGGCTTGTTAATTGCAACCTTCGATCCCGTTTGGGTAAATTGAGGCACGCCACCTCATTGGTCCCTTGGAATCCCGTTTGGGTAAATTGAGGCACGCCACCTCATTTGTCCCTTGGATTCCTTTCATTGTGATAGCTCTCCATCCTCAGTAGTAGGAGCGGAAGATTCCCCAGGCCTAGAAGGTATGCACCAGCAGCTGGAAAGAGGAAATATAGGATTTCCTCAGCCCCCCTGGCAGTGGTACAGAGGATTTCTCACAGGGTGCTTTTTACAGGAGTAAGGCAGGTACAGCTGAGTGTCCCATGGAGCACGTGGAGAGGGTTTCACATGGGTGGGTCCCAGTGTGGCTATCCCAGCCACAGAGGCAGCTGCAACACACACGGCTGGCTTTGCACGGAGCACTCCTGATTTTTCGGTGGTGCTCTGTGCGTGCCCATGAGTGGCCGGTGCGTGGCTCATGGAAGTGCGCTCCCCCATGCACCCATCTTCACATGAGCAGTTGGATGTGTGGTTGGGGGTGGGAGGGCATGTGTGGACGCATTTTGTTTAAAAAACTACCCACAGTGGTTATAGGAGCCTGGGAGGAGACTGAAGGGGGTGGCCTGGGGAAAGGGAGGGAGAGTCAGGGTCCAAGTGCTTTCAGGAGGTCTAGGTGACCCTTATCCCTCCACTGTGGCTCTTGTTACACTCTTGTAGTCTCTCACCAATAAAATCTTGTTCTGCTCTCATCAGCAATAATTGTCCCCTTTCTCTCTGTATTGTGGAATCCCTTATCCTGCCTGCCAACCATTCCGAGTGGAGCAGGCAGGGAGGTAGCGGGTGTAAGAACAGAGGTGGGCATCAGGATTGGGGCCAGAATTGGAGTCAGGATCAGGGCCAGGGTGAGGTCTTGCAAGCTTAGGGGAGGGTTCAAGGGGCAAGGGTGCAGGGCAAGGGAATCAGGAGTGCATGCACAGGCAGAGGAAAAAGCATTGTTCTGCTCAGTTTCCTGTGGCTGCTGAGTGGCCTTATACTGTACCAGAAGCCAATGAAGACGAGACTGGAGTCAAGGACTACTAGGCAAGGCCTGGGTCAGAGGCACAGTGTGGCAGTGGCACAGTGGAACTGATCACTACCACAGAGCCCTGCAGATGACAGCTCAGAATCTGGGTCTCTGACTTTGGAATTTGTGAGAGTGCCCTGCTAGGAGCACTTTGCCACATGCCAAGTTGTTCTGTAGCATTGGATGTTCACATCCTTGTGTACAATAGCAGCTGATATCTCAACACAGGCCTTAGATGTAGAATCTATTACTGACAACGATGCATTGGCTGTAAAGAACCCAACTCAACTTTTGGAACCCAGCTGTTTGTTGGCCAAGCATTTATTGGGGGAAAACTCATTGTTTAGTTATCAAATCAATGAATCATTTTGAAATACTGAACATGGAAGCGACACTGCCACTTTAACAAAGTGTCTTTTAATCAATCAAGCTTTACGCTCTTCTGGTGTTTTCTTTGCTTCCTGTATAGTTACAACATGGCTTAGACCAGTGGTTCCCAAACTTTTTGCCCAAGTGACCACATGTTAAGCTTAAATTGAATCCCACAACTCCCAATAGTAACCAAGTTGTCCAAAATATATGAAATATCAATCAGGATCACAACCCCATCCATAGATTATGTGACACCCCCCGCCCCCATGTGTAGTGCAGACCCACCATTCTGGAATCTCTGTCCCTGTACCCTTCCTATAAGCAGCAATATAAAATATGGGGTGCTGTCTTTTTTGTTATGAGTTCAGTTTTGCCATTAGGAAGCAATGAAATAGGATTTCAGTGTTTTAACTGTGTGCTGCTCTAGTAGTTTGCCCTTTCCTTCATTCCTTTGTAGGTTCAAATCTCTCAGTAACTGCTATGGAAGTTTGAGATACCGGGACTGAGTTTTGCTATTTGGATATTAAAAAACTTAACTCCGTGGCAAAGGTATGCATGCCTATTAAGACAAGGAATGAGAATTAGAAATAATGAATAATACATATACTGATATGTATTATTGAACCAATTTTTGCTCACAGTCTTCCCACATTTTGCCCCGTTAACTGCAATGTGACTGCTTTTTTGAGTAAAACTTGGCCCATTGTCTGCTCCAGCCTGTTTTTACTTGCTCTCTCCCAGTTAACTTTGGTTAATGTAAACCATGATTACATGGATAACTTGAAACAAAAGGGGGGGGGGAAAATGGAAATACATTTCTCACTTGCCTTTTCATAACACATTTTGCTGTTATGCTGAAACATGGAGTTCTATGGCTTGTAAGGGTTGTATAAATACAACTCTTTTCACGAATGACTTGTGCGTCAATTGTTAAGGCTGCACTATGCAATTTTTAAAATGTATTTTCTAATTGCACTTGCGAGGTGTGTGTAATTTAGTGCAAAAAAATAAAAATAAAAAAAGAAATTTCTTAAATGAATTACAGGCATGTACATGTAGTTTAACAAGGGTAACAAATACTGCCAAGTGAAACATTTTCACCCTTTAAAGATCAACCACATAGCCTAGTTAGGGCTTTAAAACTTTTTATCAGTGTAGCAGTCAGTACCAAACTGTTCATTTAGCCAAAGCACATATATAAATGAGACATAGCTGATAATGGATATGTTGAACAAAACCCAAAGAAATGCCCATTTACTTCAGCAGATCCAGGAGCTAACGCCAAATTTCTTAAGAGGTGATGAGAGAAGAACAAATAGTACTTTTAAACTGCCAAAGCAAGCAATAAAAGGGAATAGTTGGACACAGCAGAAAAAAATACACATCTCTTTCCATGAGACACAAGGACATTTCTTGCAATTTTATTGGATGAATTTTGCTAATGGATACATTGTGGGCCTAAGATACACCACTCGATGTGTGAATTCAGAATTAAGATCCTCCATATCTTAGACCCAGCCTCGTCGTGGACCTCACTACTTGTACAACCAGTCTATGCTTCTGTCCATTTGAGGGTAGTGGTACATTGTAGTATAGTTATCCCCATCTTACAGATGAAAAACTGTAGTGCAAAAGAAACTGAATTGTGGTTTAAAAGTGATTGAGTTAAAAAATTACTTTTTTACTCAGTAGATCTGCTCTATGCTAAATTCTCATACTTTGGATGTGGATTCTCATATCCTTACTCCATGGTGAGTCAGTGGCAACTTACTCAACCAGTGATTTAAGTGAGACTACATAAAGAGAAAGGTGGTGATAGTCAACATGAAGGTAGTAAAAAGAACATGTTTCTGTTGTGTTTCACTCCTGTTTACACTGTAGATCCCAATATAGCTATGGGAGAGTGAGTTAGATTTTGCTCCACCTTATAGCCATGAAAGATAGTTGTCTGAGTTATAGAAGCAAAATCTTTACAGTTGAAACCTTTTATCCAAAAACCTTGGGGGACATGCTTTGTGTCTCGAGAGTAGTCCAGATAATGAACAGTAACAGTAATACAATGTGTTTGAGAGTTTCCAGGGACATAAAACATGTATAGAATAAGGAGCAATCGAGGTTAGAAATGTCTGGGTAAGAGGGTAGTTCTTGGTTTTTATTTATTTAATTAATTAATTTATTTAAAATGTGTATCCCGCCCCTCCTGCCCACAGGGTTGAGTTTACGGGGCTGGCAGACAAGTGGCAGGGGGGTGGGGGGGATGTAGATGAAGGAAATCTTTCCTTGCTGCTTGTAAGCATAGCTACGTTGATGCAGAATTGCTGAAATTCAACAAAAAAAACCCCACTTTGATCTTTTGGCAGTAACTGTCAACAGAGGTTCATTTGAGCCCAAGTCTATGAATCTTCTGGAGGTGGAGCGGTGCAAGACTTTTCTGTTTAAAAAAGCATTTAGTGGGTGCAGATTCCACTCTTGCTCTTTGTAGAAGAGTGAGGATCCTCTACAGTAGATCTGGAATGTGGCTATTCTCGTTTTAGGGGACTAGACTAGTCCGCTTTCTGTAGAGAGGGGCTAGTATGTTCATATTTATGCCTTGATAAAGAGCAGGGATATTTGGGAGAAGGGATTCTTTGACTAATATGCTTTTTAAAGTGTATAGATGTTTAGGAGACAGGATTGTATCTTTTCCCTTGTAAGGAAATAAAGTTATTTTGATTTAAGGGCTTTTTGAAGTCCAAAAGTGTTAAATTATGTATTATGTTCATATGCAATTGTCTCCCATTGTTGGGAGTTTTTGTATTTTAAATTTTCGGTTATGACATGACCTGATGCCATGAATAAAGAATTTGAATTTTTGGGGGTGCAGATAGGGGTTGGTTGGGAGGTTGTGGGTGAGGGTTGGATCGAGGGTTTGGGGGGCTGATGGGGATTGGAGGTGGGTTGGGGAGGTGAGGGGTAAGGGGAAAGGTTGGTGGGGACAGGGTTTCTATGCTGTTTTATATAATTAATAATACATTTTATTTTTGTGCCCTCCCATCACATTTGGGGCACTTCACATAGAACAATAGAACAATTTAACACAACTTTTAATCCTCACAACAACCCTGTGAGGTAGGTTAGACTGAGAGAATACTGTGACCCAGTGGGAATTTTTACACGCACCTAATTTCTCCTGAACTTCAAAGCATAGGTTTGGTAACTTCATGTGCAGAGAATTTAGTTTTGTGACCCAGAAAAGTGAGTTCTCTGTTATCGGGGATTTACAATTCCGGGTCACAAAACATACAGAAGTTGCGGGGCACCACTCTTTACAATGGTGCCTGGGAAACTTCGGGGGGGGGGGGGAGGATTGTCTAACCTCCCCACACGCAAGGTTACTAAAGCTGGATTTTGAAGTCTGAGAGAAATAAGGCGTGTGTAAAAAGGCCCAGTGAGTTTCTGGCTAAGGTGAGACTTGAAATGGGGCCTTCCCCCCTCTTCCTCCCCCCCTTCCCTCTCCCCCTCATTCCAGATACTGCACACATAGCCACTATACCACAATGAGGTGCCCTGAGCCAGTTGGAAAGGGTGGGGTAAAAATTGAAAAAATAAATAAATAAGCAGGTGTTACCAAATGTAATGACAACCCCATGCAAATCCATCATTTGCTGAAATTTATGGTGTTGATTTTACATAAGAAAACTGAGGAAAAGAGGAAACCATAGTTAGTTGTTGGGGGATGGGGCAGCTTTGGAATGTTAAGCCGGCCTGGACAGTGATGGGAGCATTTTAAAAGAGCAACTGACCAGGGTGGACTGTTGAAGGAGAGAGAGGGCAGAAGGGATTATTATTAGGGTGCGGGAGTGCTCTAATAGTTAAGATGTGTTTCATGCTACATTATAAAGCCCCAACATTCTATTTGTTCTAAAATTGGCACAATCAAAGTTAGGATTGCGAAATTTGTTGTGGAGCAAATGGTACATGCTATGAAAAGTTCAGCTGAATCTGTTGGATAAAAGCGGAGGTATCGCAGTTTGAAAATTGCACTTTGAAGCCTGATTTTTCATTTAGTCAGACCATCTCGATCTGGCCAGGGTAGAGGGGTTGAGTGTTGGTGGGGAGGAGGAATTAGCCTTTTAGAAAATTAAAGGAGGTTGCCAGGGGGTGCCTTTGGGATTTTATTTGTAAATCTGATTAGTAGTTTTAAAGTTATGGGGTTGTGAAAACCCATGTTAGCCTATGGAGAGGGGCAGAGCTGCTTTTAAGAGGAGCGTTGCTCACCGCCTCTTCTCCTGTCTTTCCCTTCCCTGAGTGGGGCTCGAGGCAATTGTGCCTGGGGATTTTGGGGAGCCAGAGAGTGAGGGCAGGGGGGGCAAGGGAGTGAGGTTGGGGGTGCTTTGGGTTTAAGGGGGCAAGGGAGTGAGGGCAGAGGGAGAGCTTTGGGTGTGAGGGGGAAAGGGAGTGAGGGCAGGGGAGCGCTTTGGGTGTGGGGGGCAAGGGAGTGAGGGCAGGGGGGCGCTTTGGGTGTGAGGGATGCAAGAGAGTGAGGACGGGGCACACTGGGTGTGGGGGAGGCAAGGGAGTGAGAGCAGGGAGTGCTTTGGGTGTGGGGGCAAGGGAGCAAAAGCAGGTGGTGCTTTGGGTATGGGGGCAAGGGAGCTGGGGCGGGGGGCACTTTGGATGTGCAGGGGCAAAAGAGAACAGGCAGGGGTGCTTTGGGTGTGATGGGGCAAGGGAGTGAGGGCAGGGGGTGCTTTGGGGGTGGGAGGAGCAAGGAGATAGGGCAGGGGCGAGATTGGGTGTGGGTGGGCAAGGGAGTGAGGGCAGGGGCAACGCTTTGTATTTAACAAAAAAACTGGATATTCCATAGTCAAAAAACCTCCGGTTTACAATAAGAGTTAAGGCTCTTGCAAATGAACCATGCACAAAAACGCGTGGAAATTGCAAGTTAAGGCTCCTGCCTTAACTTCTGTGCCATGTTAGCAGTAAAGAATTTTACAGTTTCACATATTGTGCTCACTTACAACTTGGGCTCCATGCACCCACACTTTGCCTTCATCTTTCAGTCCCAATCCTCTTCCTCTGCAGGTTGGGGGCAATGCTGAAGCTGGGGACAGGAGGGTGTGAGCTGGCCCCTCACTCCCTCCATTCCCTCTATTATTTCATGTCAGTTGGGGAGAATGGGACAGCTGAGTAATGTCTCACAACCCTCCCCCTTACCCACCGGTCCCCACTGCCCTCCCAGAACACAATGAAGCTGGCTACAGTCATATACAAGTGTTTAATTTAAACTTTAAGTTGAGTATGCATTGAAATTAATTTAATGGAATGACCACTGGAAGGAATAGAGGCAACAGCAATGCCAGGTCTAAATAAATACTATTGTCATTCCAACATCCAATTAAGTTACTGTGAAATAATACAGCACCGCTGCATCTTTGGGAGTACATGGGGAAGGCAAGAGAGTGTGAAATAATGAGGAAGGCACCAGATGTAGTAAGTGGAATGGTTGGAATGATAAGGAAAAATACAAAGTGTGTAAAGGATTAACTAAGTGGGTGGAATGACAGGAGGAATTAAAAATAGTTACAATAACAAGGTTCTGAGTGAAATGACTGATTCAGAAGACTGATGGGATACCAGGGGGAGCAGTCGTATCATTTAACCCATTTACCATAGCGGACACCCTATCCTTTGAGTCCCAATAGCCTCCCTCCCTGTTATTCTACTCCCTTTCCTGTGTTGTTGTTGTTTTGTCATTCCACACACATCCTTACTTTTGTTCCATATGATACACACAGATAAACATTGTATTTCTCCGAGAGTTTTTGAGTTCTCTGTGAGAAGAGTGGGGGCTAGAGGGGCGACTTGGACCCAGGATTTCTGGGTTGTCTGTTACAAGGTTGAGAGCTGAGCAGGAGAGAGGAGAACAAGGTAGGGACCAGGACTATTAAGTTGCTTGTGAAGGGAGTACAGCCTACTAGATTAGAGTGGGGTGGAGAGACTGGAAGCCAAGAGTCCCGAGTTCTCTATTAAAGAGTTGAGACCAAGTAGATTAGATGGGGAGAAGGGGCAGGAGCCAGGAGTCCTAAGTTCTCTCTTTGTTAAAGAGGAAACGGAGGTGGTGAGGGACCAGCTCATCAGTGTTGTCTTTACTGCTAACATAGAACAGAAGTTAAGGCAGGAGTCTTAACTTGCAATTTCCATGCTTTTTAGTGCATGGTTGAGTTTGCGGGAGCCTTAACTCTTCTTGTAAACCAGAGGTTTTTTGACTATGGAAAAGGAGATGTGACTTGTTTTGAATTGATCTTATCTATTATCTGAGCTTTAAACCTGAACAGTTACCTGTTGTTTATACATAATCATTTTAACTGTGTTTACACCTAACCTGGAGGCTGGGATGCTGTCTGTCTCGTCCCTGCTTGACTACAACGCTGCTAATAGGGGGTCACCACTAGGAACCAGGTCTGGAAAAGGTGAAACATCACTAGAGAAAGAGCAAACCCGAACCAAGGGTCAGGCTTGTAGACCCTGGGGAGTGAGGAGTAACAGGCTGGTGGCAGTGAAAAGTCCCAGAGTCCAGAGGGATCATCACAATCACCTGGGTGCATGGCTGGTTTTATGGACATTTATGCCATTGTGTGTTTTTGTAGCTACCATAGTCCCCTCTGCCAGCTGTCAGCCAGAGCTGTCCTTTGATGCAGGAAATCCCTATGGTATCTATCTAAGGCAACCACAGACTAGAAGTTGGGCAAGGAACTTGTCTACTCATAACAGCAGTTCTGCAAATGACAGCTATGTGTTGCCTGCAATCATGTTTTCTAGGATCGCAAAGTGTGATAAGCTTGTGGAGGAAAGGCCTGTTTGTAAAAACAGGTAACAGGCATAACGGGTAAATATGTGACTAGCATTATGTCTGGTAACATCCAAAGTTCACACAGTGGATAAGTGATAGATCCAGGAACAGGAGTTGCATCTCTTGACTCTTGCTGTAGCTACTTAACAAAGCTCACTCTCACTGAGCAAATGAAAAATGTGTGTATGCGTGTGCGCTCAATGAGGGGGGGATTATTTTAATTTTTGAAAGGAAGTGTTACCATTTAAAATTAAATCTTCATCTCTGAATAATATCTGTCATATGTCCTGCTTTCCCCAGTGCCTCCTCGCCTTTGTGCCATGATCAAATAGCATAGCATAGGACATGGTATTAATAAAGTACAATGGAGTTTCTTTTTCACCCTATAAGCTTTACATTCTTCAAAGCAACCATGTCTGGCTTTTATATCCATCACTTAAAAACATTCACAAGGTTTGCTGCTGAGATGATGGTTAACAAATTACAGCAAACACTTTCCTGGATAAATGTGGTTTAAATTATACACCCCTTGCCTTAACAAAATACAAAACCTTGGCTCCATGTGGAATAAAAATAGGAGGGCTGTATGCTCGGAAAGCCAAGAAGGAATTAAATAAGGTTCTGTCACTTTAAAACTTTTCTCCACCTTCCAACACCACCATCCACTAGTTGCCTGCAGCAAATATATATTGAGGAATCGCGTGCAAACCTTCCCATAACCCAAGGCTTAACATAAGTCAGGTCATTGGCAAATAACAGGTATATCCGGTTGTGCCTTTGTTCTTGCCTGCACGCAAATTAAAGTGCATGTAAAGTAACAACAATCAAAGGGAGAATGAGAGAAGGGGGGGAATGTGCTACTAACCATGCAATTGTGCAATTTATCTACTTTAGGCAGCCACTGGGAGGAATTTGCTTGCATGCCATTTACACCTCAAAAGGTAAGAGAAGGGGCAGGCCTGCCAAAGACTTGCCCCCACAGAATGAGATTGTTGCTGCTGCTGCTGCTCTCCATTTGACACTGAGGACAGGCCTGGTCCCTACACCGCTACTGCTGCTGCCATTTCCTTATGTTACTACATAATTGTCCACTGGGAAGCTTTTAAACCTTCATCCTAATCTGCATAATACTGGTGACTCAGAGGCTGTGATCCTCGTCCCACTGAAATCAATGGCAAAACTCCCACTGGCATTAATGGTGAAGGGCTGTCCTGTGTTTGTGTGTGTTCTCACCAGCTTCTTCAATCAGTGTTAGTTATTCCAGAATAACTATCATGTTTGAACCATGCTTCATAAAAATGGTACCAAATCCCCATTTAACCAGCTTGATCACAAGAACAGGATGGTTAGTGTAGTAAGAGGTACTTCCACAGTTCTCAAACTGGAAGAGCTGATCACGAGAACACATGCCTACGTGGTAGGACCAGGAATGGTGAACCACTAGTTGTCTCTGTGCTATGCAGTTAGTTGCCCCAAAGGGAGCCCCTCTGCTCTCAGTTTCCCAATTTCCTGCTGTTGCTGTAATGGTCCCTTCCTGTTGCTCTTTCTGACTTTTTCATTGATAGCCCATTTACTGAAGCTTGTTATTAAGGGTGCATCCTCCACCCGCTGAAGTCAACGACAAAACTCCCATTGACTTCAACGTGGGAGGATTGTCCTGCGCTTTTACATGTGCTTCTATGGGCATTTTCAGACAAGACACTCTCCACTCACTTACCACCCACCATATGTGATGCGGGGTTGTAGTGTTGCCCTATAACATGTATAATGGGTGGGAGGTGACTAGGTAGTGGGTGGAGAGTGTCTTGTCTGAAAACACCCTATCTTTGCAGACTTCACAATCCACTTTCAGCAACCTCATGGGGGTGGAGTTTAGATGTGCCTCCCCACACCAGAAGTTGCCTGACCACCATTTGAAATAGTGGCACTGGGCAACTCGCACATTCTTTTTCAAACCCCAATATCAAGGTTTGACAAATAGAGGCACATCTAAAAATGGGCTCTCTCTTCCAAGAGTGCCTACTTATTTGTTTGGTCTGTACTCCTGATTCCCCCTCCAGATGGAGCCTGATCAACTGATCACAAGCAATAATACTTCCGGAAGGGCCTGTCTCTCGGGCATCGATACTCCCACTGTACTTTTCTAGAGGTCTGTTGCTCAGAGTAGCCAGGGAACTGGAGTTTCTCCAATCAAGGTCAGCCTTTCTTCATGACCCCAGACTTGCTACTTCTGCCTCTTCCACAGAGAGCCTGAATCTTGGCTTTACCACCAGAGAGAGCCAGTTTGCCTTTAGGAACTGATTGAAGGCCTGCGAGTGTGTATGCATTTGCACGGGGTGGAGGAATTTGTTTATTTATTAATTTTTTTCCAGTGAATTCTCCTGGGCTTCCCATAAGCTTCACAGGCATTAGCCAATATATATCACCGTAGAGCTGTGAAAAAGAGCAAACCTGTCCTGACTGGCACTGCAGTCTGCCTGCCTTGTGGTGTCTGAACTGCCACAGCCAAGGGTGAGAATAGCAAAATGATTCAAAAACAAACACATGCTTGCTTTGAATCCAATCCCAGATACAGGAAGAAATATATGTATGGTGGAGAGGTTGGGGGAAGGGATTTTTTCTTCTGGAGTCATTGAATTCCCCATGGAGGCCATTGAGACAAAGTAGTTCAGCTGATATCTTTTATTATTGTTAATTATACAGCACCAGCCACTGTATACAGTTAATTATACAGCATCAGCAACATGCCAGCCATGGAACAATCATTAACTAGAGGGGACGTGGAGAACCTTTTCCCATCCAGGGCCCACTTTGAAAATTAGTATGAGCTCTGAGTGCTGCATAGAAGTTGGGAACAGGGGCGCTTAATGGGTGTGCTCAGGAAGTGGAGGGTCCAGACCATGGATCTGTCTCTTATCCTTGCCCTCATCTCTGCTCCCTTACCATAAGTGCACTCTTCTAACGCTTGGACTTGGGAATAGGAACTGGATCCAGGGGCCAGATGGAGAAACCAGGAATGGGCCAAATAAAAACTAGCCACAGGCCACATTTGGCCTCTGGGTTTGAGGTTCTCCACCTCTGAATCAGAGTCTGGCTCTGCTCCAAGGGGCTTACAATCTAAGATGGACAAGGGATAGGAGGAAAGGGAGAGGGAAATCTAGGAAGAGAAAGGAAAACATTAAGAATATAAGTAGTGCCATACTGGGTCAGACCAATGGTCCATCAAGCCCAGCATCCTGTCCTCCGACAGCGGTCAACCTTGATCACTTGGGGGAAGTACCCAATAGGTCACTATGGAACAATCCATTTCCTGTTGTTTACTCCCAGCTCCTGACAGTAAGAGGTTACATTGCCCAAACTTATCTGACTAATAGCTACTAATGGACCTATCCTCCAGAAACTTGTCCAACACTTTTTAAATTTCTTTTTATTTTATTTATTTATATTAAAATTTATATGCCATCCCATCCTGCCTCACGCATCTTGGGGTGGCTAACAACATTTAAAAACATAGCAATAAAGCTACAATTAAAAACAATCTAAAATCCCAAAACTAACAACCCATACCCACCCTAACCCAACCCACCCACCCCATCTCCCTTGGCCCGGTGGGACAGCCAGGTCTTACACCATCTGTGGAAAGAGGGGAGGTCAGTGGTCAAGTGGACCGCCAATGGGAGGGAGTTCCACAGCCGTGGCACAGCCACAGAGAACCACCTCCTCATGGTTGACACCTGGGAGACTCTGAGGAGGGTGCCCCCAACCGACCACAGGGACCAATCCAGGACTCGGAGGGTGAGGCAGTCCTGCAGGTAGGTGGGGCCCAAGCCGTTTAGGGCTTTAAAGGTCAACATCAATACCTTGAATGCAGAGTAGAGTGCAGTGCAGAGAGCAAAGCACTGGTGTAATGTGCTTGCATCAGCCCATCCCAGACAGGAGATGGTCCGCCGCATTCTGCACCAGCTGCAGTCTCTGAACCAGCACCAATGGTAGCCCCACGTAGAGTGCGTTACAGTAGTCCAGTCTTGAGATAATAAAAGCATGGACGACTGTGGCCAGATCCGAGTCCAAAACATACAGCCTAAGTCGACATACCAGATGAAACTGGTGAAATGCCCCCTTTACCACAGCTGCCACCTGGACATCCAGGCAGATTTGAGGATCCAGGAGCACCCCCAGACTCTGGACCTGAGAAACCAGAGGAGGATGGTCGCCATCAATGACCTAGGCATACTACTGGCCTTGACCACATCGTCATGCAACAAATTCCACAACTTAATTGTGAATTGAGTGAAAAAATACTTGCTTCTGGGGCCAAAAAGTTAAAGGCAGAACCTCTCTACACTATCAACAGGGGACTGCTGAAGCCCCGATTTTGAGGAAACCACTTGAGCTACATTTCTGAAAATGTATCCATGGCTAAAGTTTGTGGGGACCATCATGCATGCAAACTTTGAAGTAGATTCATCCAGAAAATAAGTTAATCAGTTGTGGTCAAAATGCACATCATGCCGACTATTTTGAATCATCGACATCTCCTTCCCCATGACGAGTTCAGCCACTACACTTCACAGGCTTGGAGCATGAAATCAAACCAACTGCTACTGTAGTATGATAGTGCTTGGTGCAGCCCAAACCAAGTAATTAAAGATTTAAAAAATCAGTTCTGCTGGCTTGTGCACATGCAATACTGCCTATGCTTCTGGGAGCCCGGCAGTGAACTTGAGCAGTGTGAATGAGGAGAAGGGGGGGGGGACTTGCTGCCACCTCCCTCCCACTCCTCTGCTGCTACTGATAAACACCAGTTCCTGAGCTCAGCTCCCCACTTCTGTTCCAGATGGGAAAGGGAATATTCCCACATTTGTTTGGTGTCGAGAGTGAGAGCTACTCCCAGGGTGGCTCTGCAGAGCCCTGTCTGCACCTAGGTCTGCCCGGGCTGCCAGCCCACAGTCCCCCCTAGCAGGGTAGGAGCAAAGAGTCAGGTGGGGAGAACCACCTCCAACCCCCTCAACTCCCCGAGCCCTAACCTGAGGGTGAAAACAGACATGATGCTAACTACCCTTGGTGGTCATTTATGCATGTTTCAGGGCTTCATAGGGCACCAATACAGCCCTGCAACATGCATAAATAACCACCAAGGGTGGTTAGCATCATGTGTTTTCACGCTGAGACCCACACCCTTATTCCTCTTCCCAACCACCCTGCACAACTTCCTAATTCCTAACCTGAGCCCCGCACCCCCACCCCCCTTCCCAATTCAACCCTTAACCTGAGCCCTGCACCCCACTCCTCCTCCTGACACCCCAACACCTTGACCCCTAACCTGAGCCCCACACCCCCACCCCTACACAACTTCCTAACCCCTAACCTGAGTGCCACCCCTCTTCCCACCCCCCCCACAGTATCCCAACCCCTAACCTGACCCCCACATCCCTGCCCCTCTTCCCAACTCCCAGAAACAACTTCTTGACCAAAATGTGTGGAAATTTCAAAGTTTTCTAGCAATATTTCATAATTTACCATCAACATGAACATAAGATATGTACTTAATTCTTTACCATATATACTTACTCTTATTAATGTTTATCACTAAGTAAACATTCACATTTTTTCATTAAGCATTAATTTATCATAATTCAACAATGAACCATTTTTAAAAACTGCCTTAACTGTCATTTACATGTATACAAATTGTGTACACATTATACAATGAATGTCAGACTCCAGGGTCAGAGCCTAGGGAAAGGACAGAGGGAAAGATAAGGAGGGAAAGCAAAAGGGAACCTCTCAGCCGCTCTCTGATATCCAGGAGATAAAGCACTCCGCATAAATGCCAGCCAAGCTGGTCTAGGAAGGCGTACGACTCATCATCAAGGTGGCGGTACAGGGAAGAGACACACAGAACTGGGAACTGGAAACAGGGATCAACACAGGGGAAGCGGGAGGCACCCCGAGGCAACAGGGGAAGCAGGAGGCAGAGGCAACAGGGGAAGCAGGAGGCAAGGGATTTACCAGAGAAACAAAAGGTGTCCAGCAGGCAAGGTCCCTCAGGCCAGCAAACAGACAGACAGACTATGGGGGTCTCAAGGGAGGAAGGGAGCCATTCGATACAAAACCAGACAGGGGGTGAATAGGAACCCACCATGTGCAGACAATCAACAGAGGAAAGGAACTTAGGTAAGAAACCCCCCCCCAACATACAAGGAGGACAAGCAGGACAGGCATCCACACAAGGGTAGGGGGAAAAGCATCACACACAACAAACACAAGGGGACACAACACCAATACAGACAGAAACCCAAGCAGCCGACAAACAGCAAAGGGAAAGGCGAGCAAGAGCCAAACACACACCAGGAGAAATGATCTGAAGCTCCACACCTGCCCCAGCTCCCTAAATACCTCTGGGAGCCAATCAGGCTGTGGCAGGTGCAGCCACGCCCCTCCCCAGGTGTACAGCAGAACCTGAGTAGGCAAGAGGAGGAAAAGTCCAGAAGGGGGAAAGAGCCATTCCCTGGAATAACCTGTCAATAGCACAGGCCGTAAGGAGCCTCCCAAGGCCAGGGGTTCAAGACAGGGCTGTGACAATGAACTATTGACAATATTAGTGTAGACAATGGTTTGTAATAGGTTAGATACAATACCATTCTGCACAACAGGACAGAGTTAAGGCAGTTAGAAAAAATTGTTTGTTGTCAAATTATGAAAATAAATTAATGCTTAATAATGAAAAAATGTGAACGTTTACTTAATGATAAATTATCCAGGCATGGAAGTGCCTAAATAATTAAGGCACAGAGCACTGTTAATGTTAACGTCTGAATGTTCTACCTCCTTTAAAATAGATGGGTTTAGGTAGCACCGTGAAATTGTGTTGTGAGGATGGGTTGCTAGACAGGTTGCTGCTGACCCCAAATCAGGCAGCCACATCTGATGAGAAATGGCTGAGATACCGCATTTCAAAAATGGCCTTTTGCAGTTTTTTCCAACTTAGCAACTGTTTGGATCCCGGGACTCTAGCTGCTAAATAGAGCGTGGAGAGGGGCTGTGCTGGTCATAGAAAATTCAAATCTGTAGCTGAGGGGTGCCTTTGACTAACTGTGTAAAAATTAAAGTAAAGCATTTACCCCCGTTGAGGGTTTTAAAGGGTCCATTTAAACCAATTAATAGAATGTTCATTCATCCATTTCTAACTACAGAACCTTTGAAACTGACAAGCCAACAGCAGCAGTGCGCTCACCGTGTCAGTTTCAAAGGCAATGATCAGCTTACCAAGCCTCTCCAACACTAACACAGACAGCCCCCTTGCCAGAAGTGTGGGGGCGGAGGGGAGGGGAGAAATTCAAGGATCAAAACAGTCAGAACACTGCAAAAAGGCCTCTAATACAGCAAAAAACTTGTGGCCTGGTCTGAGTCTTGGCTTGTGGCTCGAGCCTCTTTGCCAGTAGCCTGGACAGGGGCAAGGGGGGGAAGAACTACCACTTCACCCCCTGGCTGGCCACCTGGCAGTCACCGGTTCCTCTTACTTGGCTGCCTGCCTGTCTGCCTGGTTATCTCTCTGTTTCTCCTCTCTTTTTCTCTGAGCCGGGGTCGGGAGAAAGTAAAACTGTTGCCGCAACCCGCATCCCTGCCTATGGATTTTAGCTGTGGCTTCCTGGCTGCACTTCCCAATTCTGCTGCAAAAGCACACCCTGCCATCACTGCCACTTTCAAAGGATTGCAGGGCTGCTTTAGGTGCTGGAGACTTTGTCCCATAACTCCAACAATCGTAGTTGCGGGACAAAGTCTCCAGAACCTAAAGCAGCCCTGCAATCCTCTGAAAATGGTAGCGGTGGCAGCGGAGGTGGGGGGAAGTGCAGCACAATTGGAAAGCACAGCTGGGAGTCGGCTCAGCTGAGGTCTGGGGCTGGAAAGTGACATGGGTCTTTCCCTGTGTGCTGCCTCCTCCTCCCACCTCTTCCTGCTCTGATCCCTGGACACCCACCTGCTAGCCTGGGGGGGGAGGGCATAACTACCACAGCCCCCACCCGTTACCTGTATTTTACTGCTGCATCCACAGCTCCTGATGCCCCCCCCCTTGCTGCCACCAGGGCCAGGTTTCCTATCTAGCCTGCTGGAACTACATGTCCCAGCATGCTAGACTTGAAAACATAGCGCAGGCCCTAGTGCGCGTATGTGAGCTGCCGTGGGACCTTTAAACAGCCCAGCGGCAGCAACGTTGTGATGTTGCTGGTGCCAAAGAAGGCCTTGCAATACATCCTTTATGCATCACTGCTGTGTCAGAATGGAAAGATGGGGCAGTGTATGCGTGCACCGCCGCAGGTTCTTGAAATAGCCCAGTGGCGGCAGCTGAAGTGTCCTTGTGCTGTTGGGGCTGAAGAAGGGCTGGTGCTTGCCTGCAGAGGTATATTTTTGCCCACCTACCTACTAGGTGTATGTGTGTGTGTGTCTGCCTGCCTGCCTGCCTGCCTGCGTGTGAGAGAGGCCTGTGTGTGTATCTGCCTGCCTATGTGTGAGAGGCACGTGTGTGTGTGTGTGTGTGTGTATCTGCCTGCCTATGTGTGTGAGAGTCACGTGTGTGTGTATCTGCCTGCCTATGTGTGCGAGAGGCACGTGTGTGTGTGTGTGTGTATCTGCCTGCCTATGTGTGAGAGAGGTACATGTGTGTGTGTGTGTCCTTTGTGTGAGAAAGGTGTGTGTCATTCTTGTCTGTGAGAGAGGTGTGTGTCTGCTTGTGTGCGAGAGGTAAGTGTGCGTGTGTGGGCTTGTGTCTGGGGCAGTCATGTGGGGGAGCGACTGGCAGGTGACAGCCAGGTGGACAGCCAAGGGGGGGGGAGTGGTAGTTCTCGTGCTGCCAAGAGTTCAGTTGTGTTGATCTATAGAACTGGATAAGAGAGTATAAGAGAATTATTATTATTATTATTATTATTATTA